>JAJJMB010012638.1:6736098-6783264 GCA_023531105.1 Papaver atlanticum | reverse complement strand
ATACAAAATTCAGTATTCACACGTGTAGCTATATTCTTATTCTTATTTTTTCTAGACAAAGGACTCGAGGAACGTCAATAACATAACATATTTATATTTGGATACTGTTTTTTTGGAATTAGAAATCACGAAGTTAGCAAAATGTTTTTACTTCATAAAAAGTTAACTCTTTTATCTCTAAAAATCATACTGAAATTATGCATCCAAACTAACTTCTGATTTTTTTGCTTCCAGAAGTCAAAAAGTAACTTCTGGAGTGGTATCCAAACATGCCTGCCTCAAAAGTAGGCAGAAGCCAGATTTGAGGTCGACCAGAACACACACTTGGTGTTTACCTTATAGCTCATTGTGCTAAAGTGTAAGCAACAACATTACAAGTTCTAGGAATAAAAGAAAAATTACATGTCACTAGGCTAGAGCTAAAAAGGGAAATATCTTTACAAAAAGCATTCGTCCGTTAGTTTCCCTCAAAGTTTCTTGCTGAAAATTGGTCGACCAGTTCCTTTGCATCACTTTCCACAATGACATGAGTGAGTTGTAACTCCACTACCTTCTTCAAAACTTCCCAAATTGTACGGTTTTTTGCTTCATCAGGAAAATAAAATTCAAAGGTAGTAGGAGCACAAAAGGAAATCTTATTGGAGGAGTCTCTCATTACACACCCTGCACCATTATCCAAAGTGATATCATTAGAAACTCAATCAATGTTACATTTAATCCAGCCTGGAGGAAGAGGCATCCATTTTACGGAACTAATGACATTCAAGAGGGTCTGAGAGGAAAAGTAGCGGTTCTGATAACAAACATGGCTCTGGCTCTAGCAATATCAACACCATGGTTTTTCCTTTTTCATACTAATGATAACACTATTCCTACTACTCTGGATAGACCGCATGATAGAAATATACTATTAGATTCTTCAGACAGAGCAGAATTAGGGTTAACAAGCAAGTAAAAGAGCTAATCTTGAAAAAAGGAAGTAGATGAAAAAAAAAGGTAGGCAAACAAATGGGAGAAGAGGTCCAAATAGAACTAGAACAGAGGCATAAAATCAAAGCATGCATAAAAGACTCATTAGACAGCAAACATATAAGGAAAAGTTAAGTAAAAAAAAACATATAAGGAAAATAATAGTGTCAATAATCTGAAGAACAGTTTTATGCACTTCCAAAGGTTGTTATTTGAGGAAGGTCTAGGACCACTAAGACTCAAATAGGCAGATTTAAAACTAAATTTGTCATTCTTTGAAAGCTCTAAAGCCCTCCCATCATGAGTGCACAACTGGCTTAAGGTTAGTCTTAATCTAGTCAACTAAAGTCAATGTTACTTGTAAGTACCAAAGCCTAAATTGGACAAATGTTAGACCAAACACTAAAATTAGACAAATCCTAAGTATCAAACACCAAATAACCCCAATTAAAAACTAATAGATATAGGATAACCAATTTGACTCTCAATATTGGTTTTGAGAAGTTTTCTTCATTCACAGGCATTCCGATTGTGGGAGTAATAAACCAAGGTATTATTAAAATTGAAGGCATTATGCTAAAGGCCAAATCACTTATAATACCTTCGAATAAAAAGGGTAATTGTCGACGATGATATGTGGATTTGAGAATTAGTTTGTTTCCATTATGATAGGTGCACCTGACATGGAATTTCCACGAATAAAAAATATGTTTTTCTGGTTGTTGCCACCAAGTCTCTTGCTCATTTTAAGTTCATCTTTAGTCGAAGTAGGTAGTGGTACTGGGTGGACGGTTTATCCTCCCATAAGTGGTATTACCAGTCATTTTGAGGGAGCAGTTGATTCAACAATTTCTAATCTTCTGTATTTCATCAATTTTAGGTTCTATAAATTTTATAATCACTATCTTCAACATGCGTGGACCTGGAATGACTATGCATAGATTACCCCTCTTTGTGTGGTCCGTTCTAGTGACAGCCTTCCTCCTTTTATTATCCCTCCTGGTATTGGCAGGTGATAGGTGTCTAAAACACCTTAATATTTATCTATTGTTTATTCTTTCTTTGCTAAGTTTTCTTGTAAATCATGTATCTTATGTTTAGTTTTGAGTTTTAGGTACTTTGGAGTCATTTGGAACAAAGAAGAAGAAACGTAGCTTAAAAGGCAAAGAGGTGCAAATGCTGTTGGAGGAGACATTATTTCTCATTATTTGCTTTTATTTCTTCCTCTCTGTCTGAAAAGCATGTCGTCTTTAGTGATGCAAATTATGTCTGAAAAGCATGACAACTTTAGTGAGGTAGAGAAATTGAAGAGAAGAAGTGCATCTGAGAAGTAAGAGACGGCTGTTGTTGGTGGAAGAATTCGTAGAAGACCAAAAGCGCCATTTCTCACATGCAGGCGCTATTGGAAGCACAATGGAGGAAAAGGAGCTAGCATTCGCTGGTGGCTTGTATCAACTCTTAGGGTGTCTAGAGTAATCTGGGTACCCCTTGTCTACTCTCCCTGGGTGGCTATATCCACTCCCATTCCAACACAAAACCTAAAAATCAGAGTTTCTCTTCTCATTATTGTATCTGTCTGAAATTGAGAGACAGGAAGAAATAGAGGCGCAGTCGAGAGTAATCCATGAAGTTTTGATCAAAGATTGAAGGGGTTTCAGTGGATTCACGAAATTGAGACGATGAAGAGATGGTTGTGTCTGAGGTTGAAATTGAAGATTAGAAGAGGAAATCAGAGATGGGTCTATGTTGGTGAATCGATTGAAGCCTGTGAAGAATTAGAAAGGAGATTAAAAAGGAGTTGAAGTTGAGACAATGATTGAAGCCTGGATCGAGAAAAGAGAAAAGAGCTTGAAGCTTGCTGATGCCATTTATTTCTGCTGCTGCTTAATAGGGAAATTCAGATTTAATTGAGGGTTTGTTAAGATCGTTAATCAAGATAAAAGAGACAAACAAGATGTCTCTGAGATTCAGAGAAGAGGTTGAGAGATGGGTTCGAAGTCTGAGAGTTTTTGTGTATGAAATTGAGCTGAGAAGATGTTGGTGATGTTCAAGAGTATTGAGATTTTGCGCTGAATGGTTTTGACTGTATGTTGATGCTACTGGTGATGCTGTTGAGCAAATCAACAATATAGATGTATGCTTAGGATTTGGGGCTGAAGTTGATTTGGTGGTTCTGGTGATGAACTTATGCAGCTGCAGTTGGCGATGGACTGAGACTAGAAGCTGTTGAAGGCAAGAAATCAGAGAAAGAAGTGAGAACTGATGATATTACAGATGAGAAGAAGTTGGGTCTGCTGTGTTGATGGGTTTTATTGTTCAGGGGATAGAAGAAATGATGTTGATGGAGGATTTGTGGTTAATCTCAAGGAGATGCAGATGGGGTTGTTCTGAGTTCAATATGGATTGAATTGAACTGAAAAAGGTAGATGTATGCTAGGACTAAAATACATGGTAGTCAGGTTATGTGCAGTAAAGAAGAAAATGACACAGATGGCGTTGATGCCATGACCAGGTGGTAATGAAATGATTGTCTGTGATATGCTGTTGCAGGGAGAAGGAATTGAAATGAGTATGTGTTGCAGTATTACAGAGAATGATGTTCTGTAGCTGAATGGAAATGTAACTGAGATGGTTTTGTTCCTTGTGCTGGTGACTGCAAGCAAGTTGTTGTTATGCAGTAGTCAGGTGGTGGATTTGAGAAGATAATGGGTCTGAAGTGAAGGTGCTGATGGATGGAACTGAATTGTGTATGACTGAAGAGGAGAAGCTGATTGTACTGAATGAATGAATGCTATTTAGATGAATGTTAGGATTGGTGGGAACTGATATACAAGGAAGTGATGTTGCAGATGATTGAAGCTGCAGTTTAAGTTGCAGTGGGTATGTGGTGTTGGAATTACAGCTGAAGCAATGAAATAAATGCAGTGGATAGAGTTTGTTTGGAACCTGGAAGAGAATAGAATCAGATGGAATGGTGCTGTAAAGGTAGCTGTGTGTGCTTGCTGTGAGATACATGCAACTGCGATTGGAGTATGAATGTGTTGGAGTTGTTAGTGCTATGTTGCTGCAGACAAGGAGCAATACAGGGTTTGAGATGAAATTGTAGGTGACAGCGAATTGGCTCGAGTTCAATAGATGAATACAGTGATGAGTTAATATTGTGCAGTTGAGAGATAAAGAAAGCTACAGGAAGAAATGCTTTTGTTGGTTGAACTGAAAAAAGGCGAAAGCTGTGTTGGTGGAACAAATCTGAAGCTGCTAGTGGTGCACTATCATGGCGCATGAATGAACAAAAGTGCAATGGCCTTGGCCAATTAGCAAACCTAGCCAGACAGACTAGCTGACTAAGTTCTGACTCATTCCAACTCAGAACTGATACTTCACTCAGCTGACTCATCCCTGACTCGCTGAGTTGACCAATTGACTCAGGTAACCGGTAAAGATTCCAGGTGACTACTTCGGCCAAGTTCCAGCAATATAACCAGTTTTCCGGCAACAACTTTTGGACAATAATTTTATATGGGTATTTCTCACATATGGGCTTGGTGGACTTCTTGGTGAAGGACTTTGGAAACAAGAGAGCTATTAAAGGAAGACTTCTACAACTTTTTGTGATATCACGTATTCTACTTAGAGCTAAGGAGAGCCACTTTTGTTTACGCTACTAGGGTTTGCTTTGCTTTCATCTTCTTTAATTCATTATTATTATGTTGATGAACTCCGTAACTATGAGTAGCTAAATTAATATTATTGGTTAAGGATGTAGTTCGATTTCTAAAACTTGTGCTTGATTAATCATTAGTTTTGTCTCTTTGTTTTCGTTCAAACTTCTACTGTTTTTATAATCACATAATTGGTGTATTGTGATAGGATTTAGATGTTTGTTTAGTTAAGCGGCCAATTAATTGAACTTGCATCCTTATCCATAGCTAATTGAGGGTTTATCATCGAACGATAACCCTAAATACAAGTAGCATGATATGATTACAGTTTGTAGTGATATACTCTTGTAATCATATGTAGAGTTTGACTTTTGTCCGAATTGTCATGCGCAATGTATGACAATTGCATTGATTAGCCTATTTCTGAAACTTAATGCTCCTAGGAATTGAACTTAATTAGCGCAAGGCGTTAGGTTATTCTTTAGGTAGAATTCATATCCGCAACTCTAATGTGTGTGTTGATGAACTTGGGAAATTAACGGATTATCTTGCTCACTTGATAGTTTAGGGCTTTTGATGATAAAGAGATTAAATTGTAATTCTAATCATTTATGCAAGCACTTGTTTAAGATTGAAGATGAATTCCTTGACCAATATCTTTCTCTCATTGATTAAAATCAAAAACAAATTACTTTGTTTTTGATTTATTTTTATTGCTTTGCTAAAACAAAAATCCCCCCTGGTTTTACTTTAGAAACTGAAATTGCATAACAACATAAGCCTCCCGTGGAACGAACTCTTTCTTATCACATACTATATTTATATTTAGTTGAAGTGAGAAAGTGAAATAATTTTTGACGCATACGACAGCGATCAAATTTTAGCGCGGCAGAGGGTTGTTATTTTGTTTTTGTTTCTTATTTTTATTTTGTTTTTAATTTCGTTTTGAGAATTGTGTTTCAGGTACCTTACTGAAATACAAACCGAAAGAAGCAATGGGTGACGCAAATCGTACACTCAAGGAGCTAGCTTCTCAGAAGTTGGACCAACAACAATGGTGTATTGAAGCAACTTCCACTTTTTATATTAAACCAGGGTTGATCAGTCAAATACCAAAATTACATGGATGTGCTTGGGAAGATCCGAACAAGCATCTTATGGACTTTCAATGGTTAATCACAAATATGATACCTAATGGTGCTAATGCAAATGAAGGAATGTTGTGTGCTTTTCCTTTCTCTTTACTCGATGCAACTAAAGATTGGTTATATTATTTACCACCTGGTAGTGTCACAACATGGACTGGATTGAAGAAACTCTTCCTAGAGAGATATTTTCCTGCATCAAAGGCTACTCAAATTCGCAAGGAGATTTTTGGAATGAAACTAAGTGTGGGGGAATCATTGTATGAATGTTGGGAACGGTACAAGAGATTGGTAGCAAGCTTCCCTCATCACCAATTCAGTGACGCAATGATTATCCAATACTTCTATGAAGGTCTCCAAGAAAGTGATAAGAATCTTCTTGACGCTACAAGTGGTGGTGCACTTATGAACAAGACGGTGACACAAGCTAGAGAGTTGATTGAGAGTATGGCAGCAAATTCTCAACAATTTTCAAGTCGTGGATCAGAGCCACCTATCAAGGGAGTTAATCAACTTGACGAGATTATTGAATTACGTCAACAAATGAGCAACATGACAGCAATGATACAACAAATTGCGGCCGTAGTTGTAAAAACCATCACGCCAAGCTTATGAGAACGTAGAGCAAGTCAATGCCATTTTCTCAAATCAGCGATATGGTACTTTCTCCAACACTTACGATCAAGGATGGGGAGACAATCCTAATTTTGGTTATGGTACCGAGCAAGTTGTAAGTGCAAGTTATGTTTACAACCGTCCGAGTGAGTTCCAGCAACAAGTGCAAGCACCACAACAAGCCCAAAACCCAGAATTGGCGAAGATGGCAACTATAGTGGAGACTCTAATTTCCGTGGTACAGCAAAATCAACAACTAGCGGACTTAAATCAGCAGAAAACGGATAATGCAATTAAAGAGTTGCAAGCACAAGTTGGTCAACCTCAACAACAATAATTTCAGCTGCAACAATAACAACAACCTCAATATCAGGGGTCAAGTATGGAAGAGTTGCTAAAATCTTTTATGCAAAGAACGGAGGGTGCGGTCAAGGACTTGCAAACACAAGTTGGTTCAATGGCCGAGGAGATTAATCAGTTGCATGCACAAAATGGTGAGAAACTCCCTTTTCAACCTCTTATCCCAAGAGAGGGTGTCAATGCTATTACGTTGAGAAGTGGTACACAACTTGTGCAACCTGAAATTACCGATACGGGTAACATGGAGATCCAAAAAGAACCATTTTTGGAGGAAAAGAATGTTGATTTTCCCCAAATTCCCGAGGTAACCATCTCCAACTCTAAAACTCCTATTCCTACTTATGTTCCTCCTCTACCTTTTCCTGGCAGGTTCGCTAAAGCTAATAAGAAATTGGGACAAGATATGGATGTTTTTAAGAAGGTCCAAGTGAATATTCCACTCATTGAAGTAATAAAGCAAACTCCTCGCTATGCAAAGTTTGTAAAGGAATTGTGCACTAACAAGCACAAGTTAACTGGTAATGAGGTAATGAGTGTGGGGGAGAATGCTTCGGCATATCTTCGAAAGAAACTCTCAACTAAATTGAAGGATCCTGGTAGTTTCACTATTCCATGCACTATTGGTAAAACAAGGTTTACAAAAGTTATGCTAGATTTAGGAGCTTCTATTAATGTTATGCCTACTTAAATTTACGATGCTTTAAATCTTGGTCCTCTCAAGAAAACCGGCGTAGTTATTCAACTTGCCGATAGATCTAATGTTTACCCGAAAGGGATTGTTGAGGATGTTTTGGTGCAGGTAAAAGGACTAATATTTCCAGTGGATTTCTATGTTCTGGACATGAGTGATGCGAATTCATCCTCGTCTACACCTTTACTGTTGGGTAAACCATTTATGAGTATCGCTAGAACGAAGATTGATGTCCATTATGGAACCTTTACTATGGAGTTCGATGAGGTGGTCATTTACTTAAACATTTTTGAGGCGGGGAGACACTCAAGTAACATTCAATCGGATTTCCATAATGCGTTGGAAGCCGGCTAAGGCATAACAAATAAAGAGATAGTCGGGCTGACGACTTTAAACCAAGCGCTGCATGGGAGGCAACCCATTGGTTTTGTATCTCTTATCTTTTTATCTCTTGTCTTATGTTTATTCTTGTTTTTATTTTATTTGTTTTTCTGATTTCTGATTTCTTGTCACATATCATGTAAGGTATTTTCCACCTTAAATTTTACTTTGAATGACTAAATTTTACATTGAGGACAATGTAAAGTTTAAGTGTGGGGGAGTGTTTATATAGAGTTTTTAGCCTTGTTAGTTTTCCCTTGAGTAACCCGGAAAAAGAAAAAAAATGATAAACTCCTAAGTCTAGAAACTTGTGCCATTACACTAATGGAAATATCATGGTTGTAGGAGTTGAGGGACCCATTAATAGTTACTAAAAGGACATAGCTCAGGTGTTAGAAATAACATGATAGTTGTTACCATATCTCGGAGTCGTCACCATATCACCTTCTGCTTTTATTTTTTATTTTTTTCTCTTGTTTCTCTAAGTGATTTGGCGGGGCACCATATCGAATTGTTATCACTGCTAGGATGAAATAGAGTGATTGAGTTACTAAAAAAAAAAACTTGGATAGTAATATGTGTGTGTTCTCCCTGTCTCCGTCGCCTAAACAAGCGTGGAACGCAGGATTCATGGGAATTACCATGTAATCTGCTGACAAGAAGCATGTGCTTGGATCCAAAAGATCTAATCATGTTGTCAATTCGAGAAGAAGAAAAATTGAAAAAGAAAGATTTTTTTTTTTTTGTTATTGCTCAATAAAATCGACCACTGGTTCCCTTGTATATGCTAGCTGAGTTGATCTAGAATTAAGTTTGTCGACCGCTGGTTCCCTTGTATATGCCAGTTGTGTTGATACTAGAATTCAGACCAGTATCTCAATCCAATACGATTTTTAGGTTTTATTTTGGTAGTGACCTTCAGACAGGTATGGGAAACACCATTCACCTTAGTCAACATTCGCAAACATATATTTCTTTATCCATCTTCTTAATCTTTTCATGTGATTGTGGTTAGTTAGATTTTGAGTGTTGTAGTTTGTTCGACTTTCTGAGTAGAGCTCTACTTATACTTGAATTTGGGTTCGCATCAGGGTACTTCCTCCTATAATCATTGATAGTATGCCAACTAAAGAGATTGTTTAGTGTCGTTCTTAAATTTTTCACAGGTAACTGGAGTTAGAAATATAGGTTTTGTGGGTATACCTCTTGTAAACCCTCACGAGACTATAACTCGTCCATTAGGGACACCTAGGGGTTCAAAGGCTTGTTATACATGCTAAGTGTGACCGTATCCTCAACGAAATGGAGTTGTATGTATGTTTTAGAATTATTTTTGTTTGATTTGTTCGAGGACTAGAAAAGTCTAAGTGTGGGGAATTTAATAGGTGTCTAAAACACCTTAATATTTATCTATTGTTTATGCTTTTTTTGCTAAGTTTTCTTGTAAATCATGTATCTTATGTTTAGTTTTGAGTTTTAGGTACTTTGGAGTCATTTGGAGTAAAAGAAGAAGAAACGTCGCTTAAAAGGCAAAGAGGTGCAAATGTTGTTGGAAAAGAAATTATTTCTCATTATTTGCTTTTATTTCTTCATCTCTGTCTGAAAAGCATGTCGGCTTTAGTGATGCAAATTATGTTTGAAAAGCATGACAACTTTAGTGATGTAGAGAAATTGAAGAGAATAAGTGGATCTGAGAAGTAAGAGACGGCTGCTGTTGGTGGAAGAATTCGTAGAAGACCAAAAGCGTCATTTCTCACGTGCAGGCGCTATTGGAAGCACAATGGAGGAAAAGAAGCTGGCATTCGCTGGTGGCTTGTATCAACTCTTAGGGTGCCTAGAGTGATCTGGGTACCCCTTGTCTACTCTTCCTGGTGGCTATATCTGAAAAAGCGGGGGTATAACAACCACACCCAATATTTCATTCGGCAATCTGAATAGACAAACTCCAATATACTTTCAAGAAAATCAACTAGACAGTTAGACTCAATCTATAGAAAAGTATATCAAAGAGTTTAATATCTCTATCTCTTAATTCAATCCGCAATCAGCAAATAGGAATTTGCGAGCACGATTGAATATAAGAGAAATAACTTGAACGGTACCAAAGACCAATGTTCAAGGATCAATCAATTTCAATCAACAACCAAAGGTTGGATTTACCAATTGATCGATACAACGCACAACCTGTGATATTTCTATTATCTAACAAAATATAATGCGGAAACGAAATAACACAGACACCAGAATTTTGTTAACGAGGAAAACCGCAAATGCAGAAAACCCCCGGGACCTAGTCCTGCTTTGAACACCACATTGTATTAAGCCGCTACAGACCCTAGCCTACTACCAATGAACTTCGGACTGGAATGTAGTTGAACCCTAATCAATCTCACACTGATTCAAGGTACAGTCGTGCTCCTTACGCCTCTGATCCCAGCAGGATACTACGCACTTGATTCCCTTAGCTGATCTCACCCATAACTAAGAGTTGCTACGACCAAAAGTCGAAGACTTGATAAACAAATCTGTTTCACACGGAAACGTCTATTGGAATAGATAGATCTATCTCCCACAAAAATACCTACGAGTTTTGTTCCGTCTTTTGATAAATCAAGGTGCGCAGGAACCAATTGATAAACCGGACTTATATTCCCGAAGAACAGCCTAGTATTATAAATCACCTCACAATAATCTTAATCGTATGGAAGCGAAACAAGATATTGTGGAATCACAAACGATGAGACGAAGATTTTTGTGACTACTTTTAATCTTGCCTATCGGATATTAAATCTCGAGAAAATCTTAGAGAAGATCGTACTCAATACGATATAACAAAGCAAGATTAGAACGCGCAACTACAGAGAAAATAATTGGGTCTGGCTTCATAATCCGAATGAAGTCTTAATTCGTTAACCTACAGGGTTTCGTGAAAACCTAAGGTTAAAGGAGAATCGACTCTAGTCACAACTAGTATCACACAGGAGGTGTGGGGATTAGGTTTCCCAGTTGATAGAGTTCTCCTTTATATAGTTTTCAAATCAGGGTTTGCAATCTAAGTTACCTTGGTAACAAAGCATTCAATATTCACCGTTAGATGAAAATCTGATTAGATACAAGCTAATATCTTTCAACCGTTAGATCGAACTTAGCTTGTTATACACAAATGAAATGTACCCTCATTTAGGTTTATGTAACCGTACCTAAACGTGTACACCATGTTGGCTCAATAGTAGTTAACCGAGGTTAGCTATATGAACACTCTCATATCAACCTTATTCATCTTAACCATAACTAGTTCAAATGACTCAAATGAAACTAGTTAAAGAGTTGTTCAATTGCTATATTCTAATAGAAGTATATAAGAACACAATTGAAGCAAAATCGGTTTGATTCACTTGAATGAATTCTTGAACATTATAGCCACGGTTTGCAAAGAATGCATTCCTTATTATATAGATGTATTTGTTCATGTTACAACCGATTTTAGAACTTTAACCATTCAAGTATGCAAACGGGTACGCATACTTGAAATAGCCGGACCAAGTTTGGTTTTCGCCAGTATGCGAACGAGTACGCATACCTCCAAATCCAGCAGAAATTTCCGGTCACAAACCTTACGCCAGTATGCGTACGGGTACGCGCACTTAGGTTACTGGACTTCTCAAACCAACAGGTACGTATACGGGTATGCATACTATGGTTCCCGGACATGGATAACACATATGCAAGAGTGCACAACATGTTTATAATCCAATGTTGGTTAAGTGTTCTAAACTCCTATTTCAATCATTGAAACATTCTTAGAGGATAACAATAGCCGTTTTCACACACTATTAGCATCAAAGCAATTTTCAAGTTATTAAAATAATAATAACGAAAAATTCCAAGTCTACATCAAATGATTGTATCACACAAACCATGTTAGATATCACTCGGCGATTTTCACATGATCATCTTTTGACTTTCATCAAGAATATAAGATGAACTTGGTTGAAGCGAAAGCTTACCAACACATATTTCGAGAAATATGTAAGCGAGTTAAACTCAGCTCGAAATCTCAAATGTGTATAATCGAAAACTATCGTAATACGATTTTTGTCTCAATATAGGAAATAGAGTAGAAATAGACTTTCCAAGTGATAGATGAGTTTCAGTCTCCACATACCTTTTGTTGATGAAGTTTCACAAGATCTCCTTAGTAGTTCTTCGTCTTCAATTGATGAAAGTCGTGAAGTCTAATGCTCAACTACACAATCTATCCTAGTCCAAGACATTATAAGTAGACTAGAAATCAAGACTTATAGTTTTGATCACTAACATTGACAAACAAGCTTGAGATAGCAACGCTTGCAAGTTCGACCGAGCAGTTCTCTAACAATCTCCCCCTTTGTCAATTTTAGTGACAAAACTATCAATACATATGGATTACAAAATAAATAAACTTTATGGCTTCTCATCCAAATGCTAGATTTCCTTGGTTCTTCAACATTACTCAAAATCTTCGTCACTTCCAAGTACTCCAATGATTCCAAATGTGTTCAAATCAGCATCATTGTTGTTAAAGATCTGTAGCTATAACAATGAGAAAACAGTTGCTCTCAATCATTGTTATACAGTGTCATAGTATCATTATACAGCATCAAAGTCCAATTGCATCACAACTTTGACAACAATACTATGGTGATATGTATCACTCCCCCTTAGTCAATACATCTCAATATGAAAACCACTCCCCCTTACATAATGATCCGTAAACCATATGTATTTTTAGTGTGAACTACACATTAATTCTCCCCCCTTTTGTCAGTATAAATTGGCAAAGGTACGAAAACTAGTGGGATCCTCAGGAAATTTTCATAGAGATACTTCATGACCAAAAGAGAATATCATACCAACTTGTTTAGATGCCATCAAATAGCCGAAACTAAATGCATTCATCAAGGAGTTTATAAAGATACAAGATAACCCATACAATAAGAACTCTCCCCCATAAAAATGTCATTCCCGAATGAACAACAAGAGCGACCTTACTTTTACAAAAAAAAAGGATTTCTTTGGACATTAACAAATCACATGAAAGATGCATTTGTATCCAAAAATCTCAATTAAATTAACCACAAGTAAAATGATCAATTCAATTGCCCATGCTCAACATAAGAGAACTTACGGAGCAACACAGTACATACATAAAGATGTGGATCAGGGAAAGACTAATACTGCGGAATAATCAAAGATTCATTATATTTTTCATCACTATTTGCACAATGACATATAATAGACTTAATCTTTTTAAACAAAAGTCCATCTTATTTTCCATCAATATTTGCATAATGACATAATAGGCTTAACTTTTGACATATATGGGACAATCATAGTTCACGGACGTCACACATATCCCATAACAATTTTTACAATATATAAAACCAATAAAAATTAGTACTGCAAAAATCACCTTCCAAATAACTTAGAATTTAAACAAATAAATCTAAAAACATTGCAAGATGAAAAAAACGTTGGCAATAGCTATGTGTACTCACAATAATGACTATTCCAAACCCTAGTTATCCTTCTTAAAAACACAAGAATAAATTCTCATAAGAAGTTTTCTAGATATTTATTAAAATGAAACAACTCCCATAAAACATTTCACTTACTTTGAATGCTCTTCTCATATTCCCTATATTTATCAAGCTCATCTTCTATTAGATCAATCCTGGATTCAAGATTATCCATCTTTTCTTCAAGTCTTTTGGAGGAAGATTCAAGTTCACTCTTCAGGGCACTTACTTGTTCCAAGACGAGAATCATGGTTAAAGAGATCTTGTCAAAAGGAGAGACAGAGGGATTCCCATCAAGGGAGGAATCGCGTTTGTCAGAGCACATCTCACTATCAGAAGAATAAAAACGAATCTTCTTAGAGGGAAAAAGAACAGTCCAGGCATCACTTTCTTTGCTTGAAAGACTTGATGAGGACATGTGATAGAAGAGATAAATGAAAATGCTTTCACAAGGAAAAAATCTTCATCTTAAAAAGAAGGAAGACAGGGGATAAATTTCCAAAAAGACCTTTGACCAAAACCCTAACAGAATTTGGTTATCCCCAAGAAAAAGTCTGATGAGCGTCGTTTACTCAACAAAATAATAAGATGTTTCCCACTAATTAACAAGTAATAAAGCGGTAGTAAGGATCGTTCCCACGAGGAGTAATGCAATTGATATGTTATCTAAATTAGAGAGAATATAAAATAAGGGTAGTTGGTTGATATAAAGAAGAATAAAAAGGATAATAAGAAAAAGATGATGATAATTAAGAAATCCTTCGCCGTTACTAACCGTTAACTCAACAATGTACTCGTTTATCTCTTGTTAGAATCAATTGTCACCAACCGTAGAATAGCAGGAACGCTTAGCTATCCCCAAAATTCCTGTTGTCACTGGATACGGAAGCGCTCGACTACCAGATTCTAACCAACTGAGCCGCCCTGAGGTATGCTTACAAGGTGTAACTCAATCGAATGCTTTAGGGTTTGTGAATTTAGGTTTGATCCCAGCAGTTAAACTCGGTACGCTCGGTCCACTTACTGATGTTGTATTTACTCGCAATTGCTTCACAGAATCCCTCCGCAAGGTCTCGCGATTTCTACTTGTGTAGGAGATAAACGACAATTACGGATCGTTCAAATCTCTACTACCATTAGAATGATCAATAGACTAATCTAGTTGCGCACCCAAACCAATCTAAGAATCAATCATAAACCTTCGATATAGTAAAAACAATCCACAATGATTAACTTGAAAACTCGAAATAAACTTGTAAATAATTGAGCTTCACAATTAGAACTTTGAATTCATCCTTAACAATCAAAAGAATTTAGAAAAGAGATAGTTCTCCCCCTAAGAAAACCGGTGAATACAAGATATCCCAAATTGTATCTAAGCTTCCCTATATATAGAGTTTTGTAACCTCTTCTTGAAGAAACTAGGAAACCTAGCTAAGATAGGAAAGTGCACCTCCTTAAAAATTGTATCCCGTGCAAAGTGGTTGCCAAAAACTAACCAGAATTCCCAAAATAAGTCATGGCCAAGTCTGGCCATGCAAAGGAATCGCGTAGATACGACCTCAAGGTCTCGTGCAATAGCTGTGGAAGCCCAGCCCATCTTACGTACTTGGCTAGTCAGTTTTCCAAACTGACAGCCTAACTCTCCTTTGCTTTAGACTTTCCTTCGTACGCTCCTTCTTGCTCCTGACTCCTCCATTGCTTCCCGACAGCATTGCCATGAACCACAGGTGAGAACACCACCTTTCTGTCGAGCTCCAACCTCGTCTGTTCTCCCCACAATCACCGGAACAGCTACCTCCAACTATTCATTGATCCCTGCCATCGCCAGTAGCCATCACCACGATAATCCTCACTGCCACAGCATTCAAACATTACAACTCCACCATTTCAGTACCACCACAGACTCGAGATCCATCATTGTTCCGTCACCGAGGATCACAGAAATCACCACAAAGCCAACTCATATTCTCACTGCCATTGTCTCTGTTAAGCTTCATCCCCTGCCATCTTAATTCTCTCCACCAATCACAGGGAAACCCGACACCACTGATCAACATTTTATCGTGAGTTATAGCAAAATCTCCATCGACAACTCAGCTTCTCATCACTGCCAACTGAGTTCTTCCATCCTCTCTGCACATAACTGCCATCAATCATCCGAGACACCACCACTGCCAAGCTCAGGTTCTCTTGTCAACGACACCTCCTTTCATCTCTGCCATCAGAATCAAACTCAAGTTCAAGACTGAACTTCCATCTATCAACAGCAACAACAGCTTCTTCGCAGGGTCCACCAGGTACAGCTTCAAGACCAGTACCAGCACCAGTACACTTAAATGCCAGACTCGTCTCCAGTTGAAGAACCCACTGCAACTGCAGCTTCACCTGCACCAGTCCCAGTTCATCTGCAATTGGTATCTGAACCTAAACATTCATCTAAACTTACCACCAAACACCAGAACCAGCATCTCTTCCTTGCACAGCAACAACATTCTCAACTTCTCTGCTTTATAGCCACCACCTGGCTCCTCAGGTGCAACACCATCCATACCAGCTTGCACCTGTAAACCTATGTTGAATCATTCCCATGAAAATCAGCCACAGACTCTTCTCCAAACTGCAATCCACCTGCACCAACATCCTTCAGATACAACTGCAACTCAGCCATTTCAGTTCAGCTTTCTTCTTCAATTCCACACTGCAGAACGACTTTACCCTTCATTCATGACCCATAACCAGCAGGACCATTGTAGCCATAGCTAGGGATAGAGCAGCAACAAGATAACCTTGAAACTGTCAAGAACAAGTCATTCCGGCATTTTCTCGAACACGTTGTGTGCAGTTTGCTGATGATGCACATATGGTAGATGTTGTTGATTTTTAAGCTCTTTCAATATCCTTCCCTTCAAACCCATTCTCATAAATCGTTCAAACATTCATTAACTTCTCAATCAATCATTTAACCATCACATCAACAATCAACAGCTCCGCCTTTTCTTCTACTGATTTGATTCATAACTCATACCACCAGCTCCATCTCCTTCTTGGTCTCTGAATTCCATCAAAACATCACGATTTGTAGCACAACCGATGGCAACACCCTCACATATTCAGCTGTAACTTTCCAGGCAGAAATCTGAGCAAAACTCTCCACTCCAACATCAGAACCATCTCCTTGTTTTTTGTCACTGAACTTGGCCTTAATCCTTGGCAGACACCCATCGGACCTTGGCTAGAACTGACGGCAACAAATCTTGGAGCAACAACGGCAGGTACTGGCAGAGAGACACAACTACTTCTCTGTTTACGACTTCGGGTTCCAATGGAAATCTAAATCTCATTTCTTCTGATATGCTGTTTCTCCACCCCGCACGTGTGAAATCTTCGTGGTCTAAAATTAGACGCACGTCTGTAAGCCCAGCACCTGTAAACCAGGCCGGTGTTAAGCCCATGAGTGCCTCAAGCTCCGCACATTTGGACCGTGACAGCATTAACGCATACGACTTCAGCGCCTTTTCTTCCTTTTGGCAAATTCAAGCCATTGTACCTTGGCCGCCTCCAGAAATTCATAACAGATATCAGCTGGTTGCTTCTTCACGCCCACTCGACTGCCAGTAGTGGTTTCCCATGCAATGATAATCTGCCTATTTTTGGCCAATTGGACTATTTCTTATTCTTTTCGGGAATAAGCTCCAAAATTCCCATAAAATATAAAAGAAAACTAATAATACAATTTCATAAGAAAACTAGCTAAGAAAGCATAACCAATCGATATTTAGAGAGGTGTTTTTAAACACCTATCAAAGTCTTACAAGGAAAAGTCGTTTGTGAATAGAAACTGTTCTTAGCTCAAAAAGGAGCCACAAGAAACAAACTAGAGAAACAACAAAATATTTCATCACAACCCTCTTGAACATCTCTTGAAGATTATGGTTCTTGTTCAAGAGAGAAAACAACAAGAACCATCTTAAACCTTATTACAAATCGTAATTTCTCCAATCCAAAGCAGGACTGGGAGGTTTCTTATGAGGAGAAGAAGTATTTGTTATTCCTTGTTTCTGTCTTGTCTCTAAGGAAGAAGAGTTATGTGCATCATTCTTTCTTTTCACCACAGTTTTGAATACCCTGTCTGTTGATTTTCGTAAACTGTGAATGATTTTGGAAATCTCTTTTGAAAAAGATGAAGGTTTCTTAGGAGATTTCCTTTCCATCTTCTGAAAACAAGGTTTAACAGAGGAGGGATTTTCTTGATACTTTGTGCACATTGTATCTAGATGATCCTGATTTCTACACAAGAGAACCAAACCATTTGGTATGTCCTTGTATTTTTCTATATCATTAAGATGACTTGAGAATGATATAAATTCAGGAATAACTTGCTGAAAATTCCTAGAAGAGTTAATCGAAGAGGTTCGATATATCTTAGGAGGATCATAATTGCGAGAGACAGCAATTTCTTGTCTTAAAATCCACAGTTGACATTCCAGATCATCAATCCTTTTAATAAGATTTCCTTTTCCAGTTGATGTTCTTCTGGAGAATTAAGATTGTACATCATGAAATAATCAGGACTGTTAGGAGGACAAGTGTGATTATCAGCAAGGAAGTTAAGAGAACCTTCACATATATTTTCCTCAGGAAAGTAGTCAAGAGTAGCCATCCATGCTTTAGTTAACTCACTAAACTTCTCATCAGAACATTTGGAAGTATCATGGACACTTATATAGCACTTGGAACATGTTACATTAACATAGTTTTTCTGAACTTTTTTATCCCTTTTATTAATTGAATGATCTTTCTTTTGAGACTTTTTTTTACTCTGTCTGAGAGTCTTCTTTAACTGTTGTATAAACAGTGAAATAGTAGAATTAAAGCAATTCGCATCTCTTGTATCAATCAATTTAGGACGTCGAGACTTTTTGTCAGATGTAGCAACAGAGTTGGCTAGCAAGTAACATTTTTCTCTTTGACATAGTTCAAGATCGATTTTTTTTAGCTTTCCAACAAGAGTATTTCTGGAAAGAGTTGCAAGGTTATTTCCTTCAACGATGGCATGCTTCTTAGAATCGTATCTAGATGGCAGCGATCTGAGAATTTTCATCACAATGTCCTTTTCAGGAATAGTCTTACCCAACGCAAAAGATGCATTAACAATTTCAGACACTTTATGATTAAACTCATCAAATGAATCTTCATCTGCCATACGAAGGTTTTCCCAATCAGAATTTAGGTTTTGAAGCCTCGCTTCCTTTTCACAGGTATTCCCTTCAAATACGGTTTCTAAGATATCTCAAGCATCTTTAGACCGAGTGCACGTAGTCACATGGTGCTGAAGATCTGGGATAATGGCGTGGATGATAGCATTTAACCCGTATGAATTTTTCTTAGCAGCGACAATCTCGACAGGTTCATATGCACCAATATCCTTCGGAATAGTTGCATCGCCTTCTGCAACAACCGCAGGATTATAGCCATTAACAACATAAACCCATGATTGAAAATCACACGCTTGAAGAAAGGAACGCATAACAATTTTCCACCATAAGTAATTTGAGTCATCGAAGACTGGTGGTACATTTATAGAGATAGCACTTCTGTCCATATTCAGATCGCTATAAACACAAACTTATAAGGTCCTAAGTGTGTTTGCCTGCTCTGATACAAATTGAAAAAGCGGGGGTATAACAACCACACCCAATATTTTGTTCGGCAATCTGAAAAGACAAATTCCAATATACCTTCAAGAAAATCAACTAGACAGTTAGACTCAATCTATAGAAAAGTATATCAAAGAGTTTAATATCTCTATCTCTTAATTCAATCCGCAATTAGCAAATAGGAATTTGCGAGTCCGATTGAATATAAAAGAAATAACTTGACCGGTACCAAAGACCAATGTTCAATGATCAATCAATTTCAATCAACAACCAAAGGTTGGATTTACCAATTGATCGATACAACGCACAGCCTATGATATTTCTATTATATAACAAAATATAATGCGGAAAATAAATAACACAGACACCAGAATTTTATTAACGAGGAAAACCGCAAATGCAGAAAAACCCCGGGACCTAGTCCAGCTTTGAACACCACACTGTATTAAGCCGCTACAGACACTAGCCTACTACCAATGAACTTCAGATTGTAATGTAGTTGAACCCTAATCAATCTCACACTGATTCAAGGTACAGTCGTGCTCCTTACGCCTCTGATCCCAGCAGGATACTACGCATTTGATTCCCTTAGCTGATCTCACCCACAACTAAGAGTTCCTATGACCCAAAGTCGAAGACTTGATAAACAAATCTGTCTCACATAGAAAAGTCTATTGGAATAGATTAATCTGTCTCCCACAGAAATACCTACGAGTTTTGTTCCGTCTTTTGATAAATCAAGGTGCACAGGAACCAATTGATAAACCGGACTTATATTCCCGGAGAACAACCTAGTATTATCAATCACCTCACAATAATCTTAATCGTATAATAGCGAAACAAGATATTGTGGAATCACAAACGATGAGACGAAGATGTTTGTGACTACTTTTAATCTTGCCTATCGAAGATTAAATTTCGAGCAAATCTTAGAGAAGATAGTACTCAATACGATAGAACAAAGCAAGATCAGAACACGCAACTACAGAGAAAATAGTTGGGTCTGGCTTCACGGTCCCAATGAAGTCTTTAAGTCGTTAACCTACAAGGTTTCGTGAAAAACCTAAGGTTAAAGGAGAATTGAATCTAGTCACAACTAGTACCACATAGGAGGTGTGGGGATTAGGTTTCCCAGTTGATAGAGTTCTCCTTTATATAGTTTTCAAATCAGGGTTTGCAATCTAAGTTACCTTGGTAACAGAGCATTCAATATTCACCGTTAGATGAAAACCTGATTAGATACTAGCTAATATCTTTCAACCGTTAGATCGAACTTAGCTTGTTATACACAAATGAAATGTACCCTCATTTAGGTTTATGTAACCGTACCTAAACATGTACACCATGTTGGCTCAACAGTAGTTACCCGAGGTTAGCTATATGAACACTCTCATATCAACCTTATTCATCTTAACCATAACTAGTTCAAATGACTCAAATGAAACTAGTTAAAGAGTTGTTCAATTGCTATATTCTCATAGAAGTATATAAGAACACAATTGAAGCAAAATCGGTTTGATTCACTTGAATGAATTCATGAACATTATAGCCACGGTTTGCAAAGAATACATACCTTATTATATAGATGTATTTGTTCATGTTACAACCGATTTTAGAACTTTAACCATTCAAGTATGAAAAAGGGTACACATACTTGAAATAGCCGGACCAAGTTTGGTTTTCGCCAGTATGCGAACGGGTACGCATACCTCCAAACCCAGAAGAAATTTTCGGTCACAAACCTTACGCCGGTATGCGTACGGGTACGCGCACTTAGGTTGTTGGACTTCTCAAACCAATAGGTACGTATACGGGTATGCATACTATGGTTCCCGGACATGGATCACACATATGCAAGAGTGCATAACATGTTTATAATCCAATGTTGGTTAAGTGTTCTAAACTCTTATTTCAATCATTGAAACATTCTTAGAGGATGACAATAGTCGTTTTCACACACTATTAGCATCAAAGCAATTTTCAAGTTATTAAAATAATCATAACGAAACATTCCAGGTCTACATCAAATGAGTGTATCACACAAACCATGTTAGATGTCACTCACATGATCATCTTTTGATTTTCATCAAGAATATAAGATGAGCTTGGTTGAAGCGAAAGCTTACCAACACATATTTCGAGAAATATGTAAGCGAGTTAAACTCATCTCGAAATCTCAAATGTGTATAATCGAAAACTATCGTAATACGACTTTTGTCTCAATATAGGAGATAGAGTATAAATAGACTTTCCAAGTGATAGATGAGTTTCAGTCTCCACATACCTTTTGTTGATAAAGTTAGTAGTTCTTCGTCTTCAATTGATGAACGTCATGAAGTCTAATGCTCAACTACACAATTTATCCTAGTCCGAGATATTATAAGTAGACTAGAAATCAAGACTTATAGTTTTGATCACTAACATTGAAAAACAAGCTTGAAATAGCAACGCTTGCGAGTTCGACGAGCAGTGCTTTAACAGTATCCACTCGTTCCAACACAAAACCTAAAAATCAGAGTTTCTCTTCTCATTATTGTGTCTATCTGAAATTGAGAGACTGGAGGAAATATAGGCGCAGTCGAGAGTAGTCCATGAAATTTTGATCAGAGATTCAACGGGTTTCGGTGGATTCACGAAATTGAGACGATGAAGAGATGGTTGTGTCTGACGTTGAAATTGAAGATTAGAAGAGGAAATCAGAGATGGGTCTCTGTTGGTGAATCGATTAAAGCCTTTGAAGAATTAGAAAGGAGATTAAGAAGGATATGAAGTTGAGACAGTGATTGAAGCCTGGATCGAGAAAAGAGAAAAGAGCTTGAAGCTTGCTGATGCCATTTATTTCTGCTGCTGCTTAATAGGGAAATTCAGATTTAATTGAGGGTTTGTTAAGATCGTTAATCAAGATAAAAGAGACAAACAAGATGTCTCTGAGATTCAGAGAAGAGGTTGAGAGATGGGTTCGAAGTCTGAGAGTTCTTGTGTATGAAATTGAGCTGAGAAGATGTTGGTGATGTTCAAGAGTATTGAGATTTTGCGCTGAATGGGTTTGACTATATGTTGATGCTACTGGTGATGCTGTTGAGCAAATCAACAATATAGATGTATGCTTAGGATTTGGGGATGAAGTTGATTTGGTGGTTCTGGTGATGAACTTATGCAGCTGCAGTTGGCGATGGACTGAGACTAGAAACTATTGAAGGCAAGAGATCAGAGAAAGAAGCGAGAACTGATGATATTGCAGATGAGAAGAAGTTGGGTCTGCTGTGTTGATGGGTTTTATTGTTCAGGGGATAGAAGAAATGATGTTGATGGAGGATTTGTGGTTAATCTCAAGGAGATGCAGATGGGATTATTCTGAGTTCAATATGGTTTCAACTGAAAAAGGTAGATGTATGCTAGGACTGAAATACAGGGTAGTCAGGTTATGTGCAGTAAAGAAGAAAATTATTCAGATGGCGTTGATGCCATGACCTGGTGGTAATGAAATGATTGTCTATGATATACTGTTATGGGGAGAAGGAATTGAATGAGTATGTGTTGCAGTATTACAGGGAATGATGTTCTGTAGCTGAATGGGAATGTAGCTGAGATGGTTTTGTGCCTTGTGCTGGTGACTGCAAGCAAGTTATTGTTATGCAGTAGTCAGGTGGTGGATTTGAGAAGATAATGGGTCTGAAGTGAATGTGTTGATGGATGGAACTAAATTGTGTATGACTAAAGTGGAGAAGCTGATTGAACTGAATGAATGAATGTTATTTAGATGAATGTTAGGATTGGTGGGAACTGATATACAAGGAAGTGATGTTGCAGGTGATTGAAGCTGCAGTTTAAGTTGTAGTGGGTATCTGGTATTGGAATTACAGCTGAAGAAATGGAATAAATGCAGTGGATAGAGTTTGTTTGGAACCTGGAAGAGAATAGAATCAGATGGAATTGTGCTGTGAAGGTAGTTGTGTGTGCTGGCTGTGAGCTGAGTTGAAATGGCAAGAGATGCAGCTGAGATTGGAGTATGAATGTGTTGGAGTTGTTAGTGCTATGTTGCTGCAGACAAGGATCAATACGGGGTTTGAGATGAAATTATAGGTAGCGAATTGGCTCGAGTTCAATAGATGAAGACAGTGATGAGTTAATACTGTGCAGTTGAGAGATAAATAAATCTACATGAAGAAATGCTTTTGTTGGTTGAACTGAAGAAAGGCGGAAGTTGTGTTGGTGGAACAAATCTGAAGCTTCTAGTGGTGCACCATCATGGTGCATGACTGAACAAAAGTTGCAATGGCCTTGGCCAATTAGCTAACCTAACCAGACAGACTAGCTGACTAAGTTCTGACTCATTCCAACTCAGAACTGATACTTCACTCAGCTGACTCAACCAACTGACTCATACCTGACTCGCTGAGTTGAGAAATTGACTCAGGTGACCGACAAAGATTCCAAGTGACCTTCGGTGACTGCTCCGGCCAATTTCCGGCAATGGAGCCCGTTTTCCGGTGATTACTTTTGGACATATTTTATATTGGTATTTCTCACATATGGGCTTGGTGGACTTCTTGGTGATGGACTTTGTAAACAAGAGAGCTATTAAAGGAAGACTTCTATAACTTTTTGTGATATCACGTATTCTACTTGGAGCTAAGGAGGGAGCCGCTTTTGTTTACGCTACTAGGGTTTGCTTTGCTTTCATCTTCTTTAATTCATTATTATTATGTTGATGAACTCTATAGCTATGAGTAGCTAAATTAATATTATTGGTTAAGGATGTAGTTCGATTTCTAAAACTTGTGCTTGATTAATGCATTAGTTTTCTCTCTTTGTTTTCGTTCAAACTTCTACTATTTTTATAATCACATGATTGATGTATTGTGATAGGATTTAGATGTTTGTTTAGTTAAGTGGCCAATTAATTGAACTTGCATCCTTGTTCATAGCAATTGAGGGTTTATCATCGAGTGATAACCTTAAATAAAAGTAGCATGATATGATTACAGTTTGTAGTGATACACTCTTGTAATCATATGTAGAGTTTGACTTTTGTCTGAATTGTCATGCGCAATGTATGACAATTGCATTGATTAGCCTATTTCTGAAACTTAATGCTCCTAGGAATTGAACTTAATTAGCGCAAGGCGTAAGGTTATTCTTTAGGTAGAATCCATATCCGCAACTCTAATGTGTGTGTTGATGAACTTGGGAAATTAACGGATTATCTTGCTCACTTGATAGTTTAGGGCTTTTGATGATAAAGAGATTAAATTGTAATTCTAATCATTTATGCAAGCACTTGTTTAAGATTGAAGATGAATTCCTTGACCAATATCTTTCTCTCATTGATTACTTTCTCCAATTTACTTTGTTTTTAATTTATTTCTATTGCTTTGCTAAAACAAAAATCCCCCCTGGTTACTTTTGAAACTGAAATTGCATAACAACATAAGCCTCCCGTGGAACGAACTCTTTCTTATCACATACTATATTTATATTTAGTTGAAGTGAGAAAGTGAAATAATTTTTGACGCATACGACAGCGATCAGCAGGTGCAATTATGAAATATGCTGACTTATGTTTTAATTTGGGCGCTCCCTGAAAACCGAGGTACACATTCGTCCCACTCTCATTAGTCACTCATTTTACTATAGTGTTTAATTATTATTTTCATTTTAAATTCACATATGTATTGGAAATACGAGAGATTATAACAACTTAACATTTTTGAAAATTCTTAAAAAATTAGTAAAACAAAACAATGTTGGTGTTATCCCGCACAACAAAGCAGCACAAAACTGTAAGCTAGTATAGAGATAGCGTCAGATTACATGATTTTATTAGCTGGTTTATACTATAGATGTTGAGGCAAGTTCAGGTGATGAATTGTTCTGGTTAAATGATGTGAAAGTGCAGATATGGAACCCTAAAGATAACTTCGACTATCAAGGTAAGTCTGTACCAGTAGAATCCTACCTTAGTCAACCAGGAGTTCGTGAAACCTTTAATGACATATTCAGATCTTATGTTCATGATTAAAGATCTTCCCACGTCAACTTTCAATCTTATGAAGTCCTAGGACCAGTGATCTATGATGAGGAGATGCCTCTAGCACCTTCTTCTATCTTGGGGAAGAGAACCTTTCCTTTCAATTTACCTGAAAACTGCATACCTTTGGCCGAGTCAGATTCGGTCTGCGAATTTAAAAACGTATAGGATTATTGACTCGGTGAGAGACACTGAATCAGAGCTAAGAAACGTCTCTGGTCTTCTCCAAGATATCCCGAATCCGGTTCTTCCTGTTCTAAATGCTAATTTCCCCTAGCTGGTAGAAGACTTTCTTTATCATCTTATGAGAATGCCAGAGACTCTTTTGATTCACCCCTTTCTAATTTTTCTGCTTCATCCATCATTGCATCTGCATTATCTCCATCTTTCCCTTGCATTGCATCATCTTATAAAACTCTAACTTCATAGCCAAAATCAGCTTTTAAGATTTCAATCTCAGATTTTCTTTTATCATCCTCATCGGGTAATTTATGTTCAATTCCTTCTGCGGATGGAAGTTTTCTGAAAATAAATCAGTATGGATCTAATATGCAAGAACAACTTGTGAAGGAAATTGCCTATCTTCCAATTCCATTCCAATTACCCACCCCTTCAAAGCAACAGGAGGAGACACAAGTAATTCTTTAATTTTGAACCCTAATTTCAATTTACTGTCTTTTCCCTCAATTTAAATTTCAACATATAGGCTCAGTATAATCTGTTAGTCTTTCCTACATATGCTTAGTATAAACTATCATCTGTATTATTTATTCTGTATCAATCCTGCATAACTTAGGAATTAATCAACTACAAACACAATTATCTCCTTGTTTACCTGTATGAGAACATTGGAAACAAACTTTAGAAAGAACAACATGTTAACTAAATTGTATCTTCCCTTTACTTGCATAAACCTATAATTCTCTTTAGAATCCTATACAATTAACACCATGAAAATTTTGGCCTGGAATGTACAAGGTTGTGGAAACCCTTTTACACAGAATCACCTAACTTTCTTAATACAACAGGAAAAACCAGAAATTCTTTTTCTTTTTCTGAAACTAAATCACCGAGAGCTCTAGTGAAATCTCTGGTTTCTTACTTCCCCAATTATCACATAGTCGATCCAATAGGACAAGCTGGAGGTTTAGTAGTAGCTTGGCTAGATGGATTCTTTTTGACGTAGTCCAATGGAACCTTAATATGATTAATGTAATTGTGAAAACAAACTTTGATTCAAAGAAATGGATTTTAACATTTTTTATGGAAGCCCATACCCTGCTAACAGAAACATAGCTTGGGATTTCTCAGAGGAGACTAGTGCACAAGTAAATACTAGAGAAATGCCTTGGGTGGTCATATGAGATTTCAATATGATTTTCGACCAATCTGAAAAACAAGGGGGGCTAACTTTTAAAAAAACTGACTGCAAATACTACTTTGACATTTTGGAACGAGCTGGTCTTTACGACCTGGGTAGGTTATGATTTCACCTGGTATAACAATAGGAAAGGTTCAAAAAACATTCAAGAAAGGTTAAATAGAGCGATCCTTAATGCTGAATGGAATCTACAATTCCCTAATGCATCTCTAACTCATCTAGGTGCAATAGGATCTAATCACTGCCCCATCTTAGTATCCTTAGACTTATCCTATCTAAGAAAAGAATGGATTTTCAAATTTTACGACACTTGGCTAAAGGATGTAACTTGTGTGTCTAAGTAATTCAGAAGTCCTAGACTGGAAAAAAAAAAATCTTTAAACAACCAAGTAGGAAAATAAGCAAATTAATTGAAGACATAGAGAGACTTAAGAATTGAGGGAGTAATAATGGGCATTCAGAAGCTATAATCTCACAAAAATTAACACAACTAGAACATCTTTATGATACACAAGAGGAAATAGCTAAGCAGGAATCAAGGGATAATATCATAAATCTAGGAGAACAAAATACAAACTATTTCCACACTGTCACCTTGAGAAGGAGAAAGTGGAATAACATAGAATGTTTACTCAATAGTCAGAATGTGGTCATCCATAATAAACAGGAAATAGGAACCATTCTCATAAATTATTTTAAAACTCTTTTTACGGAAGAAGCAGTTGATCATTCCCTGCATGAAAATATTTTACACAATATCCCCTCTTGTATCTTCGAAACAGAGAACACATCCATTACATCTATTTCATCTAGGGAGGAAATATTTCTAGTCCTAAAAAATATGAAACCAAATAAGTCTCCTGGGCCAGATGGTTTCCCAGTTAGTTTTTTCCTAAATAACTGGGATACAGTAGGAACTCAAGTTATTCTCATTGTTCAAGAATTCTTCGAAACAAGGAAAATGAACCCCTGACTTAAAAAAAAACACACCTTTTCTTAATTCCTAAAGTCCAACATCCCAAAAACCCAGGCAAATTCAGACCAATAGGACTCTGCAACACTATCTATAAACTTATTACTAAAATAATATCAAATAGACTGAAACCATTACTAAACAAAATCATATTCCCTTTCCAATCTGCCTTCCTATCTTCTAGTCAAATATCAGACAATGTTAAAGTGGCACAGGAAATTATCCACTCTTTTAAGAAAAAGAAAGCCAGAACCAGAGGATTAGGAATCAAAATAGATATGTTGAAAGCTTTCGACGGGGTCAACTGGAATTTCCTTCTCCAAACTCTGAAAACCTTTGGCTTTGACAACAAAGTTTGTATACTAATAGAACAGTGTATTTCTACATCCTCTATAGCCGTCCTCCTAAACGGTTCTCCAGGAGATTTCTTTAAACCTACTATAGGTATTCATCAAGGATATCCTCTATCTCCTTATCTCTTCATAATTTGTATGGAAGTTTTTTCTAGACTCCTCCTGGCTTAGGAAGAGAAGAAACTACTTCATGGAGTTAAAATAACTCCTAAAAATTCACCTATCTCTCATCTCCTCTTTGCTGATGACTGTCTTTTATTTATAAAAGCTTACATAGTGGAATGCAAAAAATCTATTGCAAACTATTAACTTATTTAGTTAAGCCTCTGACCAACTAATCAATTTTGAAAAATCAGGAGTCTTCTTTAGTAAGAAAGTCCACCCCAAACACCAAAGAATGATGTCAAAACTTCTAAAAATAAAACATATTAATCTTAAGGACTCTTATCTAGGAACCCCTCTCTTTATAGACAGGTCAAAAATTAAAACTTTTGAGTTTATAATTGAGAAAATGGAACACAAATCTCAAGGATGGAAAAGTAAAGTCCTACCCCAAACAAGCAAAATGGTTCTTAATAAGTTAGTCCTAGCTAGTATGGCGTCCTATCAGATGAGTTGCTTCATCTTACCTAAGAAAATTACAAATAAGATAAATGCAATCCAAAGAGACTTTTGGTGGGGGTTGAACTTAATACAAAGGGCTATTACCCAAAAGCTTGGCCAAGTATGTGTAAACCTATAAGCAAGGGAGGTTTAGGATTTAGAGATGCCCACAAATTCAACTTATCTAGCTTGGAGATTAATAACAGAACCAAACTCTCTTTGGGCCCAAACCCTAAAACCTAGATACTTTAGAAATAAATCCCCCCTTAGAATAAAACCCCCAGATGGTTGCTCTTGGACCTGGAGATGCATTTGTACAGGCATGAATTTGGTAATGCAAAATAGTATTTGGGAGGTAAGAGATGGCCTTAGTATAAATATCTGGAAGGATAACTGGATAAGAGGATTAACTGAAAATTTAACTAGATACAAAACTAATTCTAACTCAAATCTCTCGTGTAGAAGATCTGATAGACACTTCCAATAATAAATACCACTGGTTCATGCTAGCCTCCCTAATGCAATTGCTGATAAAATTTGTAACATACATCTCTTTATTGATAAAAAACATAACCTCAAACAGGATAGGCTAAGATGGAAACTAATCAATTATGGAACCTTCACAGTAGAATCCATGTACAATAAACTCACTGAACATAATATTAATACCTCAAACCTAGGTCTAGAAGATGCTTTTTGGAAGTCTCTTTGGAACCTAGATGTTTCTCCTAGAATAAAAATTTTCTTATGGAAATGCTTGCACAATGCACTTTCCACAAATACCAAACTCATAGGAATAATTAAGGACATTAACCCCTCTTGTACTCACTGTAACGAACATGGGGAAATTTTAGAGCATCTCTTTCTGTATTGTAGTTTTGCCAAGGAGGTGTGGGAATTAGGCCCTAATCATGTGGCCTGTAACTTTGATAATGGTACAAAAATTGTGGATATTTGCAAGGACTGGTTTCAGAAACCAAACTCTGTTATATCTCTAGAACTTATAGCCACAAAAATGTGGTTTATCTGGAAAGCAAGATGCAACAAAGCCCTTCAAGGAACTACACGGTCCACCCAAAGTCTGGGGAAGGAGATTCAGAGACACATAACCTTTTGGACTAGAAAAGATAACAAGAAAGATAGAAAGGAAAAAAGCAGGAAGAAAGAAAGAAAAGAATGCTCCATGGTCCCCACCAGAGAGGAATAATAAGAAGATAAATGCAGATGCATCTTGGGTTTCAGAACACACTAATACGGGCTATGCTATTATTTTGAGAAATGATGCAGGTACACTCGAAGGAGGAAGAGCAGGACCAATGCACATCCTCAATCCACAAGAGGCAGAAGCTCTAGGACTTCTTCAGGCAGCTTCATGGGCAAAAAACAAAAATCTAACATACTTCAACATTGAGGGAGACTGCGAGCCTTTAATCAACTATCTAAACAATCAAACAGCTGATATTGATTGGTCTAGTAAATCAGTCTTAGATGAAGTTATTCGTAAAGTTTCTCTATGTAGGAATTTCTTAGGTTTTTCTTTTGTTCCTAGACCTGGAAATGCAGTGGCCGACACTCTGGCCAAAAAGTTAAAAAAAAATTGTAACGGATAGCGAATGGAATGCCATTCCTCCTCCTTGTATTTATGGGAAACTTCTAGTAGATAAATCTAATATCATAGGATCGGATACCCGGATATTAGATAACTCTACTTCGGATGTATGGTTCTTTTGAATGAATTTTCACTTACAAAAAAAATAAAATAATAAAATGAAAACATATAATAAATTGAATACCAAAGGTTAGATATCCATGGTTTTGAATGCTTCGGATATGTATAAAACTATATAATTCTAGTTTGAATTCCACGGATTTATACAGATTCTCAATTATCTATAAATTGAATACACCCCTAAAAAGGTTTTGACTTTTTTGTTAAAAACTTATATCATTAATCCAATGTATCTTAACAAAAAAAAAATGATGCCCCTAAAAATCAGGGTCGGCCCTGAAGACGGTTCTCTAATTTTTCAGTCCGAATAAGTTCTCAAATAATTTTGGAGCCATTGGGGGAAGATCTTGAGGCTCTGGGGCCATGAAATTCACTATCTTTTCATGAACATGGTACCTGAAATTAGTATCATTCAGGAAACAGCATATGGTAAAGAACAAAATAAAGATTGAAAAGGACTGCTCGGACTTGATGATGACATATTATGAAGAATATGAAATACTTATATGCATTTTGGAATTTAGATGGATATCAGACACAAGGGTTCAAGACCAAAAGGTACTCATATTCATGAGCTCCAGTACAATGACTTCAGGTGACCAATTTACCATACGTGTTTGCCAAAATTTTAATAAACCATAAATGCTGGAAGTTTCAGGAGGGTGAGAATAAATATGCTGCCAAATATCACATCGGAAAGTTGATAAGAAGACAATTACCTGATCTTGCGGCACTTTGAAGCACGACGATCGACAATCTTTCGCTTCTTGGTCTGCAATCTCTTTAAAGCATAATATGCCGATTCTGGCAGGAAGTGAAAAACAATATAATTTGTAAGTTTTATGTTTAGACCAGAGATAATGTATATACCTGTAAGTTCATGACTATTAATGGTATTAGAATGAAGCGACATATTTTAAATATCAACCATTTTGGTAAACTCCATTTGTTTAACATGCAACTAATACAGTAAATTGAGCATCATATCCACAGAAGTGTAAAATGCATCCCAAAGAAAATAGGGCCACCGGATTTAAAAATAGGGAATTTACCGGATGAGGCTGGGTTGTACGACTCCAAGAATTCCTTCAGAAGTTGCTGATAAAATTCAGAGTCATCCAAAAGTTCGGGGTCTCCATCCATGTTTGCATCCTAAAGATTGCAATAAAGAGCATTAGAAATTGAGATTTTCTAAAACGGACTAGCTGCAGTCACTAAATGTGGTCTATCAAAGAAAGAAAAGTATCAGGATGAAAAAGAAATGGAGTTACTTCACCAAAAAAAAAACCTATATATTTATATAACCATTTTACAATTGATTGTACAAGTTCAAACTAACGTAAGTTGAATACCTCTTCTTTTCCATTTTCACACGCATCAGGAACCTGCATAATATCAGCCAGGTTAACCTTAGTTATATAGGAATGAAACATAAGCCAAATTTCAGAAGTTGTAACATGGTCTACAGGTTAGAACTTCCACTATAAGATTTTTCCTTTCACGACCAAAAATTAACAAAATAAACAAAAGTCAGAGGTAAATTACGACTTACAATTGTACCAACAGTAGATCTCCTTAGCTGCATGCTTTTAATCATTCTGCTTGGATCCCCCATGTAAGCAGCTACTTGTTCACTAATATTCTGTAATAAGAAAACAAGTAAGCCAAATAGTACAATCCGCTAACCAAGAACATGGACAAAGAAGTAGAGGCAAACCTGATTAAATGCATGCAATCTTCCTTTAATCCCAGCCACACCAGTTCCTACTTGTGCATTTCTCTGCCATTTATCTATTGAGCAATTTCTGAAGGAAGTGAATCTGCAATAATTGAGAAATTAAAATCTAATTTCCTAAATAGATAAAGCTTATAGAAGTTACAACAATGTGGTGCAAATATATACTAGCACCCAGTGTTTGTTAAGAAGAGTGGATATCGATGACACTCAAAATACTTCTTTTCGTTATTTTTCACTTGTTTGCTCCCTTAAGATGGTAGAAAAGCTTAAAATGATCATAAAAAGGGGAGAAACGAGACAAGCTACACCAACAGTGACAAAGCACTTAAATAAGATCAGCATCATACAGAATTGACAAACATTTAAAACACTTGGCTAAATATAGAAATCAATTAGTCAAATTCCTTCCTTATTCTTCACAAATTTATTACGAATATATTCTTTTATTCTTTCCGGATTGAACTAAATGATGGGTTCCCTTGATCATGAAAATGGGGACATGAAATAAACTATGAGAAGGGGAGGCTTTTAAAATACTCAACAGCAAAGGGAACTTACAGAAGTACTCTATGTAAAAGATTCAATTATCTTTTCTCGGGATAGGTTAAACAACAATTGTGAGGGACCCCCTTGAATAAACAACATGCATGTTCATGTCCCAAATTTATTAAAACTAGGTAGATAAAGTTATCTGTCGTTCTTAATAGTAAAGAAGAACATTACACAGGCCTCAAAACCTCACGGTCCTAAGCTTCTGTAGTCATGTCAATGAATTCTGACAAAGCTAGCATATATAGCTATAAGACAATCCAAATCACAGTTTTCACTACACGTCTCATATATAGCAATACGTACAATAGCTTTGTTGGTTATGATAACATTACCCACACATCTAAAAAGTAAGACAGTAAGATAGTTATTTTTGCTGTTCTTTATCAATTTAAGGTGTTCAAATACTACGTGAATAATCATGAAGATGGAGATAGGTAGCACAAGAATTTTTCAGCCCAATACCTCGAATGCATTTGTTGAATAGGTAGCCATTCTTCGTCAGTCCTCGCATCCAAACTCTTTGATTGTTTTGCTTCCTTAGAAGATTCCTTTGTGTTGCCTTAAGTGACAGAGAAGGCAAGAGAAAGAGCAATTTAAAAAGTTAAAAAGAATCTTTAATTAGCAATTATCCTTCAATTATCATATATTGGCACATGAAATCTAAAAACAAATAAACCAAGAGATAATGTCCTAATTCTTAGCTTGGAATCAAGAAGAAATATGCAACAATGTAAAGAGTGGTTAAAGTAGAATAACAGAATATGACTTTAAGTTGATGACACATGTTGAAGGGAAATAAAAAGAACATCTGTGCTAACAGTTCACTACAATGTACAAACATGAAAAATAGATCGGGAAACAAAGAAAATGTAAACCCAAAACATTGAATTTTCTGTTGAATCTTCAAGAACATTTCAACCACTTTTTATTCGATGGTTTTATAAGTTTGTAAGAATTCATAGCATACCATCTGTATTTTGAGCAACGTGCGGACTCTTCTCCAGTAAAGCCTGCCAAAGTACATATAAAAGAAGTTTTTAGATGTCCACACACTGACTAGGCTAACATAGACTCCCATTTCTACTAGTGCAGGGAGCTCTATTCACCTTTTTATGTCTACAATCTATTCTCTTCATATAACGACAAACAAGCACTGCCTAGCCTTCAAATAAGAAATAACATTGCTAGCTGGGTTGCACCAATACCGCCACGGGTGTCCGCCACACCCGTGTGTCCGTGTGTCCAATACGGCAAATCTAAAAACCCATGATACGGCGCCACAGCGGTATACATAGATATCGTAAAATTTTAAAGATATAAGTATATAAACGAGGCAGAGCATAGCAAATAGATCTGGTTTTTCGTCTCAGTCAAAGATATTTATTATCTTTGGAATCAAAGTTTGCTAACGTGAGCAGATGATAATAACCACACAGCTGTAATATCGTCTAAAATACACACTTTCTCAAATATTACCTCCCTTGAAAGTAGGTGATCGTTACATCATAATTAAAATAATAATTTTAATAACTTAGCCGTATTTTTGGAGTATTGCCGTATGTGGCTGTGTCCATACGGCCGGACACACTATACGGCAACCCAATTGACGTATTGGTGCAACCCAGATTGCTAGTAATAAAGAAATAAACAAGACAGCTAACCTCTTGTAGTTCCAACAAACAATTTATAGTTTGCTCAGACGATGTTATCAAGTCCAAATACGCTTTATTCGTTGCTTTCTCAGAATCACAAAAAGATGACCGGAGGGGTTCCTGTTAAACAATGCAACACAATTAAACTAACCAAGAGGAAGAAGATAGAAGACAAAAATACCATTTCTTTTTTTCCTAGTAGAAATCAAATATTATTGAGCCATAATTTGTGGTAAATATCGTCTGCATAGCTCACCTTTGGTAATTTATTTGAACTCGAAAAAGGTTTTTGCAACAAGAACCTGAACTCAAGAGTCTTATCCCAGAGAACCTTCAAAACAGACGGAAAATTATCAGAATGATGCAGTGCAAGAAACAGAAAAAACATAGCGGATTACAAACCAATGCATTACTGAATGTAAGAAAATGAGAGTACTGGAAAAAGTTACAGACACAAGACAGAATCAAGGAACAAGACAGTATAAACAGAACTCAAAGCTAAGCTGCACAAAAGAATAAGAATTGGTGGGATAAACAATACATCTATAATCTTCGGATTGGAAGAAGATGCTTGCTAATAACTGTGAAGTAATCGTACTAATACCTTTTGGTTCTTTACGGCTTGACCTTTCAGAATATCTTCATTCTTGTGATGCTTTAGATTCTTCATAATATCTCTATATGAGTGGAAACAGAAAACATAAAATGGAGACACAAAAGTAAATACATTCTCTAAAAATAGATAAAAGCGACTGCATGAGTAACTAACATCACAAGCTACGCTCAGAGATGCAAAAGACCTAGTAATATTTTATTTACCACTACTAAGAAGAAAATTATCTTTCAACATCCAGAGAAGGAGAGAAAACTGAGATATTTAACAGTGTGGAGTGTACCCGTGCCAATTACTTTCATGATTTGTTCCATACTTCCATGCAATGTTACTTTTCAAATAAAGAGAAAATTGCAATTGCGTAGTTGATTAGAAGACTTACTGCTGTTCTTGGCGAATATCTGAGACCATTTTCTCAAGTTCTTCCATCTCTTCATCTTTATGTGCCTTAATTCTTTCCTCATCTTCTTCTTCTTCTTCCTCCTCATCATCGTAATCTTCCTCGCCCTCTTCTTGTTCTTCTTCCAAATCCTCTCCTTCTTCCTCCGCTTCTTGTTCTTCCTCCGTATCCTCTCCTTCTTCCTCCTCTTCTTGTTCTTTTTCCATATCCTCTTCTTCTTCCTCCTCTTTGTACTACACAAAAAGTTCTAAATCAAAACCCTAACCTAAAAAAACTAAAAACAAACTAACAGAAATAACACAATTACCATATCCATTTCAGGATCACTTTCTTCTTCTGAACTAGCATCAATCACACGAACTCGCCGTGATTTATTCGAAACGAAGCCCATCTGAAACCTTAGAAATGAATGAACATCAAAATTACAACACACATGAAACCACACTGTTTGTCCAAATAAAAAATTAAAGGTATATTTTGTTAGTAATTTAAATTTTAATTGAAACGATATAGTATAATATTGAATTTTCATTCTGTTTCACTGTAATATGTTCTTCAAAAACCTGTTTGGTATACCTGAGGAGTGAAGAGTTAAAGAGAAATAGTTATCTAAATGACTGCTAAAACTGATTTATATACATAATGTACCCTGTGCCTACTCGATTTCAATGTTTGGGCTTTATTCAAAATAAACCTATAAATCGATTTGTGTTTTAAGGGTTTCTGGGAAATTAGAAAATATTACAGATAAACAAATACAAGCATCAAGAATTAATCAGAAGAATAAAAGACAGACGGTTAAGAAAAGAGAAAGAGAAGACAAGGGTGTAAGGCTTTAAGCTGTGGTTTTCTTCTTCTATGGAAAACGACTGTATGTCCAAACGGGTGAAAAAACCTAACCTGTTAGATACCCTGGTTCTGTTTCTTCGGTGTTCTGGTTCCAGTAAAGAATGTAAACTGAGACGGAAAAGACAACATGTTACACGAATATAAACTGGCTCACACTTGGAAGAAGTAAAAGTCATCTCTAAATCCAAACAATCCCCTCATCCCCACACCGCATTATACACAAATTTGTCAAAACACTTTACTCTAACAAAACTGTAAAGAATGTAAAATGAGATGTACAAGAAACTAAATTATAAGCGTACAAACTAGCTGACACTTTGAAGAATATAGAGATCATCTGTAGTTCCAAACAATCCCCCGAACCCCACTACATATTCAACAATCCCTAGATCTAGAGCCTGAAATAACCGCATTACGCCCATCAATAAAGCCAATCAGGTTCTTGTTTTACCATGGTGTTGTTTCAGCAAGCATTAAGACATTATAAGTTCAATGAAGACATTAAGAGGTTCATCGTAACACAAAGATTAAAAAAATTACTACTAACTTATCAAACATACACAATCCAAGTACAATCACTGATGGCTAACCAGCAAATTATTCGGTGAGTATAGATTTGTCTCGAATATGAGCAATCAGTTTCCAACTTTAATAATCATAACAATGCTCCAATTTGGCTTAGAAATCTGAAATAGTTGAGGCGTTTCATTTCGTGTTATCAAAACTAGCCATTTGTACAATAGAGAACCAAAACTATGGCCAGTAAAATCTGATTCCCCGCATTACCATGGGCTTAAAACATATATTTCAGCATTAAGACACAACCACAAAAACAACACAATGTCACTCAGAGATTTTCTGTAACTTCAATGTTCAAAACAAAGTCCCCACAACAACATAATAAGTGACTCCACATCTCCTTAGCTGAATGTCTTCTTACCCAAACTAAAATACATGAATCGATCTATAAACAAATACCCATATTAAATCTACAACTCAATCAACCAAAATCAATAAGATTCGGATTCTGAAAAAAAATATTGAAAATCAATGAAAAAACCCCAAAAAGATGAGGAAAATCAGAATAATAACATTCAATAAGTGAGAATAAACTAGTAATGGATGAAAACTGAGAAAGAAGAATACCTGAGTAGAGAGAGATCGAAGGAAGAGCTCAGAAATTGCGTTTCAGAAATGTGAGAGATGATAGAGCAAAGAAGAGGAGTTAGGGTTTAAGGAAAAGGGTCAGTACTCACGCGTCTGGCTATATTTTTGTTTTTATTTATCTTTTAGACAAAAGCCTCCCGGAACATTAAGACCGTGGATATTAACAGGGCCGCAATCTTATATGCAGGCGCGACTTACATACAGGGCCAAACTTATATACAGGGCCAAACATAAACAGATTTAATTGGCCAAACATAAACAGAATTAATTTTTAAGAGTCAGGAAATCCTCTCTTAAAAATGATATTTAATAGGGGGAAAGTCAATTCGGTCTAGGATATCTGACTTCTAGTCAATATTGGGTGGACTTGATAATAAGCTTTCCCCCTATCAATTTTTTTTTTTTTTAAAGTTTAGGATCATCTCTAACAGAGAGATATGAAGGAGATATAACAAATGGCCAGAGCCATATCGTGTCGGGAGACGAGAACTTGAGATTGTTCCCAAGAATTCTAATTCTAAAAGCTTAACAAGGTGAATAAGACTCATGATTGAATAAGATTTCAAAAGGAGAGCAATTCATGCGGTGTTTTTTATTCGAAGTGTAAGATGAAAGCTACATTGAACCCATAAATATTGTGAGGGAAGACATGGACGTTCTTTGGTCTGTCAAATAGGTGTACGTATCTGTGATATCGAATCTCTCTTTTAATGGAAGTCTGAATGATCATGCTACAGTATTTTGTGAATACCGATTCAAAGGAAATACAATATTGGTTAACGAGGAAAAAAGATTACAATTATGCAAGAACAACTCTGGTAGCAAAAACAACTCCAAATACTAAAATCCTATCTTTTTTAACATTCGAGATCAAATTAATAATCTCAGTATTTTGATGTTATCTAGGGTTTGTTAACACATAATTAATGATAAAAAAAATTAGGGTTAAAACATTTAGTTTGGAAGATTAAAAGGGGTGACATGGGACACTAAATTCCAAAAATATATTTTGATAGGGGGAAAGCTTATTTTAAATCCACCCAATGATGATCGGAGGTCAAATATGGTAGACCAAAGTCAGCTTTCCCTCTAGTAAAAATAGCTTTCCCCTTATTAATCATCTTAAAAATAGGGTACCCAGATACTTCTCACACTTCAGTCAAGAGTATTAGCGCTTCTCCAATGGTTGATGTGCTTATTTTATATGTGTCAACACTGTCTTGACTTTCTCTTGGTAAAAATTTCCTTATATAGATATAAATTCCTAAATATGGGAACTAAAAAAAATTCATCTCCAACCCAAATCAATCTTAATGTTTTGTTTCTTAAGTGTCATTTAATAATTGGTTAACAATCATTTTATTTGTTATAAGGCCTACGGCCCATGGATGTGCGGTCCATTAGATAATTAGGGTTTTCCCTTTCTCTGTACATAAAGAACATTAGGGCAATTCCTATGACAATGTACAAAATCAAATTTTTGTTGAGCCAGGTGGATGGTCAAATGGGTTTTTGCACCATGGGAAAGAAGTGGGCGGTTGACCGTCAAGCGCCAGGACGAAGTGCTGCCACTGGCGTTTGAAGGACAAACGCTGGCGTGCATGGTACAACCGCTGGCGTGCGTATGAGAGCAGTTTGCGTTTGAACCAAGACCGCCAACGACTACTTTTAAACGGTCACCGGAATGGCTAGTTTCTACCTCTATAAATACGGCTCGAGTTTGATCTCACAAATTCACAACAATCTTTCATCCGATCAATCTTTTCTTAATTTCAATTGTTTTCGATTTTCAACCATGAATCCTGATTTTGATTCTTTTGAGGAAGATATGGAGATGGATGAAATGTTGTATGAAGAAGAGGAAGAAATGTGTATGGAGTTTTTGCGTCAAATGGATGAAGATGCAATTCAAGATAGAAGAAGGCGAAATTTTATGTTGCAATTACAAATTGGGATCATACCAAAGCCTTTAGAGCCATATGAAGTTACGACTAGAAGATGGACGTGGCGAGATCGACATTTTTACCTCGAAAAGATGATGCATGATTATTTTGATCATGATTGTGTCTATTCCAATGAGGATTTTCAGCGACGATTCCGCATGGGCCGCAACTTAACGCAAAGGATATTGCCGAGCTTTGTCAAGTACAATCTTTATTTAATTACCAGTATGATGCACGACATGTACGAGGCTTTAGTCCAGAACAAAAGGCCACTGCGGCCCTCCGTATACTATGTTACGCGGTACCAGTGGATTCCACGGATGCTTACATTTGTATTGGGAAAACAACTGCCTTTAGGTATCTCAAATTGTTTTGCGAAACAATAGTCGAGCATTTTGGTCCAAACTTTTTAAGGAAGCCTACTCGGGAAGATGTTCAAAAAATAACTGCAGAAAACACCGCGAGGGGTTTTCCAGGAATGCTAGGTAGTCTTGACTGCATGCATTGGACGTGGAATGCGTGTCCGTTGAATGGGCAGGCCAATATAAGGGTCATTATCCAAAACCAACTGTAATTTTGGAAGCTTCAACTAATTATGATTTTTGGTTTTGGTATGCTTTTTTTGGACTCCCGGGTTCAAATAACGATCTCAACGTTTTATATAAGTCACCATTATTTGAAGATCTTAAGAATGGGATCGCGCCGCACTGTAATTTCACCATCAACGGTCATCACTACACTCAGGGTTATTATCTAGCAGACGGAATCTATCTAGAATGGTCAACTATGGTTCAAGCTTATAGTCAGGTAGGTGTTGGACCGACGACTTCGAAGGATATGAAGTACTTTAACATTAGAGATGAAAAACGGGCGGGCCGGGGTTGGCTTGTTATGGGTTACACGGGTTCGGGTTAACACGGGCCAAAACCTGCGGGTCGATATTCTTCATGGGTGATCATTTCTTCAAACAGTGCCCGTAACGGGTAAAGCTTGCGGGTTCACGGGTTAGCTGGTTTCTGGTTAGTCAACTCGCCAGAAATTGATTTGACAGAGTTTCCTATGATTTCTGGTATATTTCCGGCCACATTCAGGACATCTAAAGCTCCTTCTCTGCAACCTAATTCATTCATCTATTTCTAGTCTATTTCCCGGCCAAATTACAACCGTTTCTTTCTTCCATGTATACCTTACCTACACATCCATCTATTTCAATCCAAGCTTTCTTCCATTCAGCAACACACCCATTACTTCTCGTCTTTTAAATCTTCTTTGTAGAAGATCAACTCCCCCTGTAACCTGTTGCTTCTTATTCTGAGAAATCTCAAAATTAGGCTTATTCTAAGAATCCAACTAAGAAAGAATACTAGTAAATGAATTGGGATTAAACATGCAGGGAATCAAAAATCAAAGAATCCCCAAAAACTGAGTTCTTGGAATCTATATCCAAATTTTACATTAAGAATACAAATCTGATCACGAAATATTCAAGTCGAAGAATCAAGAAGTTAAAAAAGATGATCAAACATGCAATAGCTAATTCAACAACATTCTTAGTATAAACACAACAAAATCATTCGGGAAATGAAAGTATCACCAAATATTAATGTAAGTAACTCAATTTCATCTTCTGTGTAGGGTTTTTGGAATTGGGCATTTCGTGATCCTCAGCTTCGTCTTTGTTCTTCTCGCCTTCAAAAACACCTCCAATTTCTTCACAAATTCTCGATCTGGACCTTCAATCCAACCCCTAATTCATCAATACCCATTCTTAGTATTCATCAATTATCTTCACTGCATCAACTAATCCTTCGATTCTGTTTACATAGACAAAAACCCTAAATTAATTTCAGTTTTGATCTGAACAACAGTAATACACTCCATCTCATAGAACTACAGCAGCAACTAATCTCTGTCTCCATCGATCTCTTCTTTCTCAGCACAAATCCTTCTTAATTTCAACGCAACTAAACTGTTAACCCTAAAATTACAAAAGAAAATGAAAGAAAAGAAGAGACGTAGGGTGGTCCAAAGAAAAAAAAGAAAGTTTTATTCAGTGTTCTAAGGGGACACGCGGCCAGCGATATGTAACATGTGGCGTGTGGGGAAATAGCGGGTTAACGGGTTGGACCCGCGGGTTTTACGATCCGGGCTGGGTTAACCCGTTTTCCAACAAGTCGTTATTTCTCCAACCCGCGCCCGGCTTGTTTAGGACCCAGCCTGGACGGGCACGGGTTTCCACGGTCCGGGTCGGGTCAACTTGCGAGTTTTTGGATGGTTTGCCAGCTCTATTTAACACCCAACAAATGAAATGCAGAAAGGATATTGAACGCGCTTTTGGCATACTGAAAAGGAAGTTTGCCATCATAGCTGGGCCGGCACGCTCTTTTGATGTTCAAGAAATGAACAAAATTATGCTGACTTGTATCATTCTGCAAACATGGTCATTGAAGAACCCAGACGTGACCCAACCTGGACTAGTTTTCCAGATGAAGATTTGAAGTCGAATCTTGGGGTGGAGCATGGGCGTCCGACAAGAGAATATAGACTTGCCACTGACAGACTCCAAAACCGGAGAATCTATGGACAACTAAGACAAGATCTAACTAAGCATCTTTGGGCTTTAAAAGGAGCAAGAGACGATGCGCTGGGGCGAGGCAGAGGCATATGAGAGGTATATAGATGATGTTATTTTCAATTTAGTGTTGTTTATTCTAATGAATATGTTTTTTAATTTAAAGTTGTTTGTTTAAAACGACTACACTTAAAATTAAAATTAAGGCAATTATATTGAAAGTAATTTTAAATAAACGAGTACAATTAGATTAAACTTAACTACTAAACAAGTGTTAGAGCATAGCTCGGTTGAACTCACCAAGCGTGGGTATGTCAAGTTTGGTTGTCATATTTTAGTGTATCAAAACTCATCTAAAGTCGCTTGATTATATACTAGAGTCAACTTCGTTTAGGTTCGACTAGAAAGTCTAGGAATGTTGAGATATACAAGTATTACTCCAAAGACCCAAAGAATGTGAAGAAGAAGCGAACCACAATGACAACATCATCCTTCCTCTTGAGGTTAGTACTATTGACTTGAACTGTTTCATTCCTAACGTATCTTTCAAGTCATGCTATATTGAAAACATAACTGCGAAGCTGTATATACTGTACATATTGTATAATGCTCTAGTGATGTGACATGGTCATATTTGCATGATCATAGTATTAGGGAATTAGACTACGAAGTATAACGCTTATCTTTTGAACTTCGTAGATATGACATCGACATAATCTTGTATATACTGTTATGATTATGTGAATGGGTTATGGTGAAGATTTCATCCTAGGAAACAATGTTTTACATTTGTTTAAAGGATGTACATTCATGAACTTGTTTTATGAATCAAAAGAGAAATCGTTAGGCTTATTGGTATGGATATTCATTGCAAATCTTTGGATTACCAATATGTGTGAGATGGTAGAACCGATCGTAACTTTGTTATGTATCTTGGTATAACTAATCACAATGCCTGACTTATGATTTGGTATGACTAGTTTTTATTAATTAGTGTAACCGATCCTAAGTAATCACCATGAGATGGTATGATCGATATTTGTAATTGGTGTGACCGATCCTAGTAATTGGTGTGACCGATCACAGAGTATGTGTAATTTATCCTTGTAATTGGTGTAACCGGTCCTGGTAATTGGTGTAACCGATCCTGGTAATTGGTGTAACCGATCCTGGTAACTGGTATGACCGATCACAAGCAATACCATGAGTATATGGTAACCGGTCCTGGTAATTGATGTAACCGATCCTGGTAACTGATGTAACCGATCCTGGTAACTTGTGTAACCGATCACAAGTGTTTCCATATTAAGGTATAACTGATCCTAGTGATTGGTAGAACCGATTGAACCCATGTATGTGATTTGATATTTAATCAATAACATAGTGATCTTGGAATAAAGGTGAACCAATTCTAAACTTGTTTGGAAGTGTGGTATAACCGATTCCAAGAATGTAAATCCATGTAAATATGAATAAGGATTTATAGTGAAAAAATGTCAACATACTTTGAACACGTTCAGTAACTCTTATCATTTATTATTCAAAGATATTCCTTAGTACTCAAGGAGATCCTGTGCCGAAATAAATTGGGAATCTTTTAATTAAGGTTTTTGGTTTTATATGCTTTAATTACCAGCAATTAAATGCATATCTCTAGAGAATAAAAATTAGTAATGTGCATTTATTAATTTGAGATTTTCTGTTGAGAGATTTCAGAAATTTTGGACAAGCATTTATTGGAATTAGGAAAACCAAATTTTGTTATTCATTGCATATCTTGTGAATATTTTCGGTTTTGGAAATTCCTTGGTGTTCAAACATCCTTGGTCTATAAATACCTAAGTTTGCATTTCTATCATACTATCCTAAGAGCCAGGAAAACTTCATTCTTGTTGTTTCTGGTGGAGCCGTCTATTCGGAGAGGAAAGTATCCTAATTAGGTGAAATCTCTTACGACCGCTCATTTAAAAACTTCTGCGGGATCAAGAAGCTCTACGAGTACCGTTGGTGGGAAACTAGATGATTGCAGTATTATTAGTTTTCGATTGATTTGATTAACTAACGGTTGTTGAAACTTTGATTGCATCTAGTTTGTTATTCTTGAGAATTTTCTCTTCTGATATAAGATTCACTTAAACTAGATCGAAGTATCGACGGGATCTTTAGAACTGTTTGTAGATCTAAAGACATCTTTTTATAATCCATTGTTAACAGACTTCGTTCTGTGTGTGATTGATCACAAGAGATTTAAGTGGTGTTGTGCAGGTGTTTATTGAAGATTAAAGAAGATTTGAAGACGAAGATGATTTCTTATTAGTTCTCATATCTTTGTTTGTGCACAAACCTTGATCGGCTGGGATCCAACTAGAATCAGATTTATTCGATTAATTAGTTGCGCGAGATCGGCATCACTTTATAGTTTCTTGTTGGAATTTATATCAATTGATTGCGAATCTAAACTTGACTACTTTGGTAGTTATTGGATAGATTGATCTAACCAGGCAAATGAGTTTATTAGATTAAACGGAAGAGCCTTTGCGTATGACTTGAGATATATTTATCTTGGAAAGAGTTGTTACCAAACAAATTTGTTGTTCCTTTACTGTTTGGAATATGATCCAAAGGAATTGTTCCAGTGCGTGCACTCATTGAAGTCGGAAGCGCAGGGATACTGAGGAAACTAAGTAAACTAGGGGTAGTTGGTGTAGATTTTGTATAACGGCTTAATTATGAGAGTATTCAATTCTGGATTAGGTCCCGAGGTTTTTCTGCATTTGCAGTTTTCCTCGTTAACAAAATCTTGCTATGTGATTTACTTTTGTTTTCCGCAATTATATTTGTTTATATAATTTAAAGTAAATTACACAAACGTTAACTCCGCATATACTTGATAGTGATCCTATAGAGTTTGGTTAAGTCCGAACCTATTATCAAGTATCATACTTCGTTGTTGTATTGTTTCGATCTTGTATCCATAGTCAATCATACAAGTTATCTTGTTATTATATTGTCTCGATCTCGTATCCATAGACGATCACACGAAGTGTGAACCGATTTGTTGTATTGTCTCGACTCAGTCTATAGACAATCATTTTCGGTAGAGGACTTATAGGTGGATAAATAAAAGATTGTGGTGTATTTGGGTACCTTCGTCTTTTCAATAAGAATTAAAATCAGTTATCAAGACTGTATTCATCTTCGTTTTCTTCCAAGGCATCATCTTCGTCTTCTTCCACATTCTCATACTGGCCAGTTTTTTGAGGGACTTGTTGAGAGACCTATTGTTGTTCGACCGCGACTTGTTGTTGTTCGACCACATCCATTTCCTTAGTCCATATAACAAGTTTTCGTTCATTCATTGTTGAAGTGTTCAAGGCGAGTAACTTGTTTAGCTTACAATCCATGTAGTATTGTTCTCTCGAAAAACGACTTTTTCATTGTTTATTTATATCAATGCCACGATCCCTGGCTCTATCTGCTTCTATCTTCAACTCGAATTCCTTGTGCTCAGCATAGTTGAACTCATTTGAACCTCCTTCTAATACTTGTTGGGATGCGTATCTCGCCGCTTCTGACCCCTTCCTCTTCTTCTCTTGACGTTGGTGTTAACATCTAGATTAGAGTTGTGTTGTTCCTGACTACTTGGAGACCCGGTATATGGAGATACAATTCCTTCAGGTGAGGAAGCAGACCCACCATTCTAAAATCCTGCGAGATTGGACCATGTGGTGATCTTGCAGGCACTTGCTTACCTTCCAGCAAGTATGGATTAAACTTGTTAAGCATCCTTAAAATGGTGAAACAAGTTTCATGTTGGAAGCCTGATTTGTGGGATCTTTGCCACTCTTCCCGACATCTTCGTTCCACATCCAGTTCGCCATCACCACTTTTTTTGGTTCGCCAAATTTGAATGATCAAAGCTACATATTCACTAATGGATGCTGAAATTGTGTGAAAACAATGAGACAACCCTTCGGCATCACGTCTATTGATGTTACCGGTTTCACAATTTTTTTGTAAAATCTTTTCATAAAATGTTTTTTTTTCTTGATAAATACCATTGATTTTATCTAATGTATATAATACATAATTTCTACAAATTGACTCGTCTTCATCCATCGTATACTTGACACCATGAATTCTTGTGTTTCTTGGTTGTGATTGTGGTGTATCTTGTTATGTATATTGTTGTATTTCTTGTTGTGATTGTTGTTATGTTTGTTGTGGTGTTTGCTGTTGTGATCGGTGCGATGAGGATGCCATATTTGTTAGGGATGAAATTACTAGAGATGAGATTTTTTCTGGTAGATTGAGTTGATATGAATAGTTTTGTTTGAATTAAAAGAAAAATTAGAGATGATATGAAATTGTGAGGTAGAGATGAAGAAGGTGTGAGTTTAAAGTTTGGAGATGAACTAAATTTATAAGGAAACAAAAATGAGTAATAGCCGTTGGACGAAAGCAGCCGTCGGCGGTTTTGGGAAAAACGCGGCGCTTTAACCAAAGACGCTGGCGCGTGATGGAATAACGGGCAGTTGTGAGACACACGCTAGCCTTTTTGGCTCAAACGCCAGCGATTGTGCCACGATCGCCCGGCCTTCCATCGAACGCACGTTTGTTCTTCCATCTCACTCAACAAACCAACAAATTTTTTTTGTTGAGTCCATAGGAACTGTTCTTATACCTATGTAATGTGGCTGCCTCTCTTATCAATAAGAACTTTTCCCTTTTCACTTTTCCCTAACTATTACTCTAAAACGTTATCAGCACGAGCTCTAACCTGCTGCGGAAGAGAGATTTTTCTTTTATCATCAATCAGTGGATACTACCTCGAAAGATTCATTGCAACGTTAGTTCTCTTCTTATTTATATTTCTCCTAATCACAGTTGTCTGCTATGTTGAATTTGAATGGTAGTCTTTATCTTCATGTACGTATATACCCATGACATCAAGTTTATTTTTTGATAAGTGTGATTTGATGTTCGGTCCGTTCCTCGAGATTACTAATAATTAAAATTAAAATATATGTACAAGTTGATGTCTTATGGTAAAACATGTTTACATCTCGTTTTGCTATATGCTTGATGATGTATTCTCTAATTAATTATTATTTATTTATTAAAATCATGTCCATGATCAAATGTTCTATAAACTTATCTCATGTTATGTCGTCGTAATGTTGTTTGTCCGTCATGTTATGTCATCATCTCAAACAAACAAACAAAAAAAGACAAAAAAGAAGAAGAAGAGGACTGCTTTGTATTTGATTATTATCTGATCATCGTTTCATGTATATTTTCTTTATAATAAATGTTGTCTATTCAATTTTACCTGGAGAGATTCGGGTATACCCAGATTAATTAGGGTATACCCACATTTAAATGGACCTAGTGTCCTTGCTAAGGGGTGGTGAAATGGGCTAAAGTTACGAAATACCCTTGACAGTTATAATTAAAAGTTAACCTAATAATATGATTCCACTTCATCTTCTCTTCTTCCTCTCCTCCTCTTACCACCATACCGACCTCCCATCAACATTTCATCATCAAACCCAAAAAAACTCGTCGA
>JAJJMB010012638.1:6558691-6736088 GCA_023531105.1 Papaver atlanticum | reverse complement strand
CGACCTCCCATCAACATTTCATCATCAAACCCAAAAAAACTCGTCGATTATCGATTCGAAAATTTCATCGTCGATAAATCTTCAAAAATGCCGAATCGTTTCAAGCAAACTTATAAAAAAACTAATAAAGACGACCCCCAAAATTGGAAGAACCGCTGAACTCAAACCCAAGAAAAAAAGCAGTGGGTGAAAAAAAAAAAGTGAAGAAACCGAAGAAATTGTGCGATTTAGAAAGTAAGTGATTCAATAAACTCAACCCAGTACTTCATTTACTTGTTTGCATGTCTAATCATGTCGAAAAATTCAAAATTCTGAATCTGCATGTATTTGGCCGGCACGGTAAATATTTGCCAACCTTGCCGGCTTTTCATATGTGTCTTTGGTTGTTGTCTTCCTAGGATGAATATCGTGCCGACCTTTCATACATGGATGTGACATTTACAGGGTCAGCACGGTATTCAACTAACTACCATGCTGGCTTTTTATTTTTCATTGTCTTTTGAAGTTTCTACCATGCCGTCTAATCAATTTTAGATATGGTTTTTCCTGTATGACGTTGGGCTTCGGTCGTTGGGGTAATTTGAATAATACCTAGCTGGCCTAACCTTAGTCGTCACAGTATAGATTATCAACTGTGCCGACCAATATCTCAGAAAAATAAGATTTTCCTGTGTACAAATTTGTAATTAGTCGTTATGGTTATTTTCACTGCAATTTGGTCGGCACTCTCTATAATTTTTGGCCCTAACGGCTAGGCTTTGGTCGGCTTGTTTTCAATTTGCGACCTTGCCGGCTAATTGCTATGCACTTCCATGTTTTCGCAGGCAGGTTAAGAAATGCATACCCTGCCGACTAATGAACTATATATAACACTTTTTCTGATGGTGAAAACTCATTTGGTCGGTACTGTTATTATTTCACAAAGACGCCGACCTGTGATGGTCGGTACGGTCGATATTTTTCGACCTTGCCGACTTTTCATACTTTCAGTTCTGAAAGTGTAATTTTTTTCCTGTGATTTTGAGTAAGTTGAAACCATTAAACCGCCATGGAAACCCATTTTAGTGGTGTGGTTTCTTTTCAGTTCACAAAAAAAAATCTTCTCAAAAGATCTTCCTACACAATCCATAATTTCACTCCACGAAACCATGGTTTCATGCATTTCTAATCCTGCTAATTAATCTAACTCAATTAATTAAGCTAAACAAAGTTTATTAGTGCTAATTAAAAAAGGATAATTTAGCCATTAATGAAAATATGTAGCTACGGGGCTTGGGATTTACTTCTAAATGACCCTATTTTGTTTTATTAGGTATACCCCAATTAATCTGGGTATACCCCAATCTCGCCAGGCAATTTTAACCCATGAGTGATTCCGCACATTTGGATCTATTTTTTATTAGTTTGTTTAAAGATGACTGATTGTACTGCTTTCGTCCTATGTGATAAGTCTTTTTTCCTTTATATTGTATTATGTCTAGTGAATATTTGATAAGCTTATGCTTCAAACAAAATTTTTTGTTAAACTTAATATTATCATTTTGTTTTTGTTTATCATATGAATTTTGTTTGTGTAATTTTGTCAAATGCTTTTGTGTAGTTTGACTATTAGCTTGGGTCTGTTTTTGATTATTGATTTTGACTACTATTTTTAGCTTGTAACTTTGGCCGATAAAGCCATTAAATAAATTTGGTTCCTAAAATTCATCTCGACCATTAAGGACGTTGGTCTTATAAATTTTCTTTTCTTGAATATGATATCGGCTCTAGTCAAAATGATGTCTTTTGTCCATTTGGTTGACCCAACTCGACTCAAAAACTATATTTTGTACTCGGAAGCACTTGAGCACCTTTTGATGTTGAAATCATTTCCTTGTCGAAAAGAAGTATATCCCATATAAAACCTTCTAACAATGACGATGTACCGCCTAAAAGGTGAAGCCATATGCCCCTATGTTTTTAAGGAGACATATTGTCCTAGATTTACATTGAATACAGAAATCTTTGTTGAAAACGCTGGAAGAGCTATGAAATGCTTTGAAGGAAATTTAAACATTCATGATATTTTTCCCCGAGCATGAATATCCAGTGGGACGTAATCAAATGGTTAGACTATTGAATTAGAATCAGTAGCTTCAACAAAGTTATGTTGTAGTTAAAAGCACATGAATCTCAACTTTTGTGGAAAAACTCACAAAAAGTGATATGAGTCAAATTTATTTTCCTTCCATTTTTCTACTTCATTCATAATACTAATGAACCAGTATATGTTAAAGTATGCAAACAAGATATCCACTAAGTAATCTATTCAACCTAAAGTAAGTGGTTGACAAGAAAAGTGAGATTCTCTTGGCCCGTTGAGATGAAGAAATTTCTCAAATTAAGCTAATTGTGGAAAAATTGAAGATAGAAATAACCCCGAAGTAATGAGGGCTAGGCGTACTGACTTATGTGAAGCATGTGAAAATGGACATATATATCATGCGACAAAGATGTATTTTTGACTCCGATAGTAATGACACCAAAGTACAGGTATCAACCGAACATAGGATCAAGCTAGATGTTATTCTAGCTCGCTTTAAAAATAAAAGAGTTGGGAATGAATCATGTTACTATTATTGATATGAGCAATGCAATGCAGGTACCATAGTAGCAACTAATTTTCACATCAACTTTCATGGCAACAAGAACTTTGTCTGGCCAACTGACTATCTTATTCAGTGGAACTAGATCCACTGTCTGCACTTATGGAATGAAAATACGAGACATAAATTATCTAAATCACTTGAGATATATCGGGTGAAACGTATATCATTCCCCTGAAACTTAATATATATTCACTCTAAAGTACTTGAGTTGAATCCCACTTTTGTTACATAATAAGGCCACATCACTTATTAAAACTCTCAAGACCCAAATGTCTAACTGATAGTAGTTTTTCTTCCACTAATTCAAGGAATATACACTATAGTTGTTGAACTAATTCCTTATAATGTGACTACGATGACTGGATCATCAAGCGAAGCACTGCTCAAAAATTTGTTTCCAAGACGGAACAAAGACTAAAAGTCACATAAGCTTTGTATGTACTAAGGGCTAATCACACCTTGTTAAGTGCAAAGGGTGTTCATGCGTGAATGGAAACTTACAGTGAGAATGGAGTTGATTGCATTTATAAATTATTTCTAATGAATGTGGAAGGAAGCATATTCTTAGAAAATTAACGTGTCAATCTAGTGAATTGTAAATCACTGAAACTTGAAGTACTGAATCCATGTTAACCCCAACAATGAACTGATTGGGATTGATTCATAAAGACTTTGACATAACCATAAGGCACATTGGTTGTGACACGATGTTCCGTTTTGAAAGTACTAACACGGGCATCACTTCATTTGAGTGTACAAGACAATGAACTAATGGAATGCGAAGTTACGTCATCTATCACAATCAGTGATTTCTAAAGTTATTAGATTTGCACCGCCTCTCCCCATTATGCTTTAGAGTAAGAAAGCACGTCACTCATCTTACAAAGTCTTTCTTTAGTAAAACATGATTGAGACCATCCTGTTTTACTTAGATGCAAATGGTAAATAACTCATTCTACAAAGAAATAAAGTGTTGTTAGTGAACATATATCCATGCAGAATGCGGACCATTCAAGTGATTTATGGCTCTGGTGGATGATTCGACGCATTGAATAGGTTATTGCTCACAACAAACGATGCGTTTAATTTTTATAAAACTCCTAGTACATATTACACAATACAAAGTGCAAAGTATCACCACCCTTATTAATGCTAGAGAATTTACATCAAAAGGACTTTATAAATATTGCATGTTTAATAAGATCAATGTAGAGCATCTTATACCTAATGGTCTCGCAGAGGCTACTATCAAAGGTTACAGATGGTATCTAAGGAATAGGTTATGCGTACCAACCTACCTTTTATTGCTTTAGGGATATGCAATATTACACACATCTTTACTTAATTCGTTTTAGAACCCGATATTAGTCAACCTTTTCTGCGTACCAGTTGGTAACTGGATTTAAGCATGACATTCGTGTTCTTACGCATTGTTGGTTGCGCTATATATGTGCCATTACGACTCCACATCGTACTATGATGAGTCTTCAAAACTGTTAAGTAGTTGTGTTGGAAATGAGTTCCCAAGAATTATCTGAATTTTCAAACTTTTGGCAGGAAATCTCTTACCGTTAGATTTGTGGGTTATCACTTTAGATGAGACATTCTTCCCGTCGTTAGGGGGAGATAAGAAAAAGTATTATCTAAGGGAACGACAGGAATTGTCGTGGTGTATTCCCACTATGTCTCATATTGATTCTTATACTCCATAAATGTAAATGTGAAGTGACAAAGAATAATCGATTTTCAGAATGTACACTGATGTCGATCGCTAAGTGATGAGATCATACATGCCAGCTACAAACCTACCTGCAAGGTTACGAATCCTCAATAAGGGATATACACCATAGACTAAGGTGTTGCAATTACACTTAGTGGAAGTGTGGTTGAGGCCGTGGCTCCATAAAGGAAGTTGGAGAGACCACTTGGTTCGAAAAATCCTCACCTAGAAAGGAAGTAGGTGAGTAAGGAACAACTTATTTATATCATCAGAAATCATCTCATAAGATTGTCTCTGAATATGTCCATGAATCAAGCTGGAGGACGCTTTGAAGTTTAATGATTCCAGGAAACAATGACATCCCAAGTGGATTATGAGAATGCGCACGAGTCAATGGAAAGATCATGCGAGCATATTGATGATTAATTTCATATACACTTGCTTAAGGAAATAGATCAAGATAAGATTGAACCAAGCTCCTTGTTGTTTAATGTCAACGGAGAGCATATTTGGCCTATACAATCCAGGTAGAACTTGTTTTCTTGAAAAATACATGGGTATTTGGTGTGGTAGTGATAACCAACCAAGTGTAAATCCTATTGGACATACATGATTAATTTGTCATAAAGCATAATGAGAAGAAAGCATCCTTAAAGTATTAAGACTCGCCTTGTGGCGCGAGGTTTCTCACAAATCCCTGGAATTGTTCTCTTGTAATAAACGTTATAGCGTTCCGCTACTAAGTTAGCTTGGTAATTTAAAAAGGACTTGAAATGCAGCGTATGTATGCGGTTGTTACGTATCTCTGAAGGAATCAAGTGATAACAGATATTTACAAAAGTAGTTGATAGCCTTTTGTTGCCCAAATCAAGTGACTCTAAACCATAGAGTACATTTACAGTTAGATAGAACGCTCACTTATAGATTGAAGCAATCAGGCGGATGTGGTATACCCGTTGTTGATGGGGCAAAACGATTTGCTGGTTTTTTAGGAAGTGAAGAGACGACCGTGCGGACGGGGTCTCCTCGACCGAACAAACTGTTTAACCTCAAATGGATGCACTGCATGGGAGTCCTTTGAGTTTGAGAGATCAATCTATAGGACTCCGGCCTAAGCCAAGACAATGGCCGTTCTAGAGTCAATTCGGTCACAAAGAGGGAAGAGGGTCGATCTGTAGGAGGGAAGCTGAGAAGTGTGTAAGATCAATGGTGATCAAGGGTTGTGAATGTGTTGTAGGTTTTTGCAAGTGAACTGCTGGGTTCGAATAAGTTCTGATGGATTGATTGAATTCTTCTCTGTTGAGAGTTGATGAGAATTCTTGGTTAGACGAGTGTTGTCTGTTCTTGTTCAATCGTGGATTCAGAAAACTTATTTATATTGCTAGAATGTAAACACATTTATCTCCAGTAAGTGTGACGGTTGCTCCAGTGAAAGAGTGGTAAAGTGGGAAATCGTGGTTAAACCAGTTCCAAGTCGTGCGGAGACTTGGTTGATTGTTCACCCACTACTTTGCTAACTCCCTCAACTGCTTGCACGAATTACTCACATTTCTCATCGTGGATGAACACACGTGCCGTAGGCCGCTGGACCAAAACCCTAATTAATATCCCCCCATGTGACATGATTGATGTCTCATGATTGTGGAGTCTGCAAGGCAGACATATATTTAATTAGTCAGTTGTTGACTTGATTTAGACGATGAGTCTAAGTAATGTTGAGTCAAGCATGATTGACGAATGCTCTATGATTCATGGATTGAACATGTCTGCTGGGACATATGAATAGTTCTTGAATGCGTGTTGATAATTGAATCAACGTGATGAATATTGATAGCTTGAGCAAATATTGATCGTCTGAGCGAATATTGCTCGCTTGAGCAAATATTGCTCGATTAATGAATTATTGAACATTGATAGTTGAACAATATTATTAGTCCATTCTGAGAAAATATTGCTCATTTAATGGATTACTGAATATTGATAGTCTGAGCAAATATTGCTCGTCTGAGAGAATATTGCTTGTTTGAACGGTAGCATGACCAAATAAAATATTAATTAAAAATATTGGCAGCTGGACCGAATATTATATAATTAATTAATTAATATGTTAATTGTTGGATGACATAAAATTATTAGTGCTTGAACTTGCTCAGAATTATGATTTGCGGAGCATTCAGTTCAAAACCCTAATTTTGATCGATTGCTAATCAATTGATAATTCACTGAAAATCAATCACTGAGTGAGAGAGGGACTGACTACATGGGATAATGGCTGACCATGTAGCGCCCGGGTGCTCGAGTGAGCATGCACCAAAGTCCTCTGTAGACCAGTTGGTGAAAGGATGATTAAATGCTAGTTTAACCATTTATCAAAATAGTGCTCGTCTGAGCATTAGGCAATAAAACCTAATTATGGAGAGATGAGGGACCGACCAAGGGGTATATAACCGGCCTTTGGTGGTCGTGGGACCTGCTGTTGGTCGTTTGAACAAGTTCCAAGTTGGTTGGAAAGAGTTTGAACCCAATTATGAACTGTAGAAAATTAATTAGGTCAAAATTGTGAAAGAGTGTGGGACAGTCTCCTTGCAAGCCTAAGGGCCGACCTTGGTCGGTCAAGGTGGCATTCCCGTGTCACCATAGTGTCCGTGTCTCAGTATTGAGAATTTTGGTATTTTCTGGTGCGCATTTGAGCAATATTTTGGATTTTCAGAAGAGTTTGATCTTGACTGAAACTCTCGATGTTGCTCGAATGAGCATGTAGAACTTTGCTCGTGAGACCAATATTTTGAGAATATTAAAATAATAATATTTTAATATTTTCCGTGAGTAGCCTAGTCGATCATGTGACCATTTGACTTTTTGGCCTTTTGATGGTTTGAGCAATATTTGAGAAAATATGAAAAACCAGGGTTTTTCCTCAAACGAAGGAGTTTCATGAGATGAAAGAAATAATAATAAGAAGAAATTAAAGGATTGTAAGGTGTGGGACCGGTCACGTCCGGACGGCTAGGTGGCCCAGTCCCGTGACACCCTTCCCTATGTGACCATTTGACTTTTTGGCCTTTTGATGGTTTGAGCAATATTTGAGAAAATATGAAAAACCAGGGTTTTTGCGCAAACGAAGGAGTTTCATGAGATGAAAAAAGTAATAATAAGAAGAAATTAAGGGATTGTAAGGTGTGGGACCGGTCACGGCAAGGGCGTGGGCGGCTGGCTAGGTGGCCCGGTCCCGTGACACCCTTCCCTATTTTTTATTATTTTTTCATATTTTTTTTCATCGTCTGAAGGAAAATATGGAAAAATTAAGAGTTTTGCTCAAACAAGGAAGTTTGCTCGAATGAAAGAGTTTTTATGAGATTAGGAAAAATAATAAAATAAGATAAAATAAAAAGAAGAGGCGCAGGACCGGCCACGACGGCATGACCGGTCGGACAGTGGGCCCCGCCTCTTTATTATTTTATTAATATTATTTTCTTCCCTATTTTGCATAGGTTTCCCCGTTTGTCCATATTTTTGAATGCTCGTTCGTGCATTATTGCTAAGTAAACTCGCACCATTTTCTCGGGGCTTACTCGGTGGTGGCCCAGATGCCCGATCAGTGAATATTTATTACTAATTCATGAAATTCAGCCGAGAATCAGTCATGAAACAGAGTAATGAAATAAATTGAGTATTTATTACTAATCCATGGAATTCAGCTGAGAATCAACCATGAAATTGAGTAATGAGATAGAATGATTATCTATTACTAATTCATGGAATCCAGCTGAGGATCAGCCATGGAACAGAGTAATGAGATAAATAGATTATTTTCTAGGAATTCAATTGATAAATGACACACTAGAATTAATCTATGAATTGCTCTATACTAGCATGCGATATGTCTAGGAGCGGGTTAATTCGAGGATCGAGGTATGAGATAATGGAAGCATCATACTTGTTCTGAATATTGGGCGTGTATAGTCAGGGAACAACAAACAGTGTGACGTCCTAAAGACGTTAGCGCTCTATACTAGCATGCAATATGTCTAATAGTCGTCCAATCGTTAAGAGATTCTATACACATTCTCTCTACATAGTCAGGGAACAACAAATAGTGTGACGTCCTAAAGACGTTAACGCTCTATACTAGCATGTAATATGTCTAGGAACCGTCCAATCATTTTGATTCTACGTAGAGGTGATGATGAAATGTGCAAAGTGTTGAAAGCTCAGCTGAGAGGCCTTTCGAGGAACATAATCATCATAGCTCTGAGAGGATACTCGCTCAGTCAGAGATCGTGAAATGGTTCACGGATCATAAAATATAAGTTTCACATACATTTCTGAAGCCGGGTCAGAAACATGCAGTATCATGATTTTACGATTTTAGCCTTTATCGAAAATCCGCCATCAACACCCGTATAAGTGGCTATTTAATTTTGAGGGGTTAGACAAGTAAGTTATTTTTACTTGCGTATTCACAAGAAAGTTCCTGATTTGGAATTGTAGCTATCTATGCCGATGGTACGGACATGATGGGTACTATTGATATAATAAGAGACTTTAAAAGCTATTTGAAATCCGAATTTGAGATGAAAAATCTGGGGAAATCTTGACCGAATACTGAGCTTGTGGTATATTATTCCACCAGTTTGCATATGTCTAAAGTTGTCAGGAAATTTAACATAGACATGCACCCTGATAGCACTCCCATGATTAGTCGAGGTTCAAATGTAAGTAAGTGACCATTTCGTCAAAATGAAGATGAAGAAGATGTGTTGGGAGATGAAATTCCCATATCTAAGTACAATATATGTATTGTTGTACTTAATATAATAATGTACTCGATTATATTTTACATCCTCAGGGAACTTGTTAGCTAGATATAGCTCAGCGCCAAGGTAACATCATTAGAATAGTATAGTGAATGTAATCATGTACTTAAAAGTAACCATTGACATAAAGTTAGTTTATCCTTACAAATAAATGAAAATGTTCGCTCACGAAACTGCAATACGAACAATTGTTGATTATGAAGGAAAAATAAGATACGTTCCATAGAAATAATCATGGGTAGATGTGGTAGACTTATTTACTAAACATTACCTAAATTCACTTTCGTAAAACATGCACATGACTAAAGGAATTGTCTAGACACTCCCTTGAATGGAAACAGGGGGAGATGACGACATCAGGGGGGGCTGCCGCGCCCCGCAGGGATCCAAGGATATGATGTCGACATAATTTACTTCGAAATGTGAAGGTTTGTTGTACTATTTTTCCCTTCGATCGATATCATTTTTTCCTATAGGGTTTCTGTCACTCGACAAGGTTTTTGACGAGACAACGTTAAACAACACCAGGCATATGTTGAACGCTAAATACCTAATTGATATTACTAAAAATATCTAAATCAAAGAAATGACATGCGGCAGTTTTTTAAGCGTTATAATACAATCAACAACAACAACGATGTATTTAAGACATTTAAAGTCAGCAAAGTAAAGTCTACTGAAAATGTTGCAAAATTATTAATTAAGTCCACATGTGAAAAGTACATGACTAAGGAAATTATCCGAACTCATTTGATTGCGCAAGACTAAAGGAATTATCCGAGACCCATGAGTGCATAAGACTAAAGAAATCGTCTGGCATCAGTTGGAGCATCTAACGGTGTGTTGAACTCTTTTTTCCTCACCGAGATTATTTTTTCCCACTGGGTTTTGTTACTCGACAAGGTTTTTAATGAGACGACACCAAGATTATAATTGCTCGATTAAGGTTTTTCTTTTCCCACAGGTTTATTTTACTTTAGGAATTTCTGAAGCAATTGGAGAAGTGGCCAGCTGTATGGAGCAACTTCACTGGGACTCAACATGTTGTACTCTTTTGCCTTCGTCAAGGTTTTGTCCCGTTGGGTTTTCCTTGTCAAGGTTTTAATGAGGCAACACATTTAAAGTTCCACTTTTGAACCGCACAAGGGGGAGTGTTATAGGGCCTACGACTCATGGATGTGCGATCCATTAGATAACTAGGGTTTTCCCTTTCTCTGTATATAAAGAACATTATACCTATGTAATGTGGCTGCCTCTCTTATCAATAAGAAGTTCTCCCTTTTCACTTTTCCCTAATTATTACTCCAAAACTATTATTTTTTATAACTTATTTCACTAACATAAAAATGACTAGGATATGAAGACATTGTCAAGATGAATGTCTAAACCTAGACATTCACCTTGACAATGTCTTCCCAAAATTAAGCCACGTCACTCCACATTCATTTAAGAAGTTAGGATTGGAGAAGGGTTTTGATGTGTATCCTATGTGGATTTAGATATTTATCCTCACATACGTTCCATTGGAGAAGCTCTTAGTATTCAGGATCAAGGATAACTGGGTCACCATATGAGAGGGGATTTCCTGACTAAACTAAATGCCTGTTTATCATTGATTTCCTTCCCAAAAGCTAAACAGTATTTATGAAGGCAATCCTTAATGTTTTGGAAATCAAGAGTAGTAGCAGTGAAAAATAGCAATCAATGGATGAGTAACAGTTGGGGTGTTTTTACAAATCTTAATACCTTGAACTAGGCCAACTCTAATCAACTTGTCAATGTCCGTAGAAAAAGCTTCGGAACATAATATAGAGGTATGGGGATAGAGAATACTCTTGTCTCAAACCTCTATGGGGTTTTATAAGGGTAAGACACCGTACACAAACATTCAATTATCAAAGAAATCAAATCATCACAAAGACTAAGCTTACTGAGAACTTTTTCCAAAAACTTTCAATCAAGCTTATCGTAGGCTTTAGACATATCAAGTTTGATAGCAGCTAATGATTTTTCTACTTTGTAGTGATTAACAATTAACATTACCTCATAATCTAGGAGGATATCGTCAAAAATGCTTCTTTGGAAACAAAGGCACTTTAATTTTGAGAAATTAAATCATCAAAGGCTTAAGTCTTTTGGATAAGGTCTTAGAAAGAATTCATATGAACAATTACATAGGATAGTATATTTGTATTGATAAACTAGTTTAGTCACTGAAACTTTAAGGATTAGAGATATGTTAGTATGGTTTAAGAATTTGTCCACGTGACCTGTTAGTAGAACCGATCTTAACTCAGGTTAATTATGTATCTTTGTATAACTAATCACAATGCCTAGACTTATGATTTGGTATGACCGGTTTAGATAATTGGTGTAACCGATCCTAAGTAATCACCATGTGATGGTATGATCGATTCTTGTAATTGGTGTGACCGATCCTAGTAATTGGTGTGACCGATCATAAGTGTTATGTGACTGATCCTTGTAATTGGTTTAACCGGTCCTGGTAACTGGTGTGACCGATCACAAGTAATACCATGTGTAGATGGAACCGATCCTTGTAACAGGTGTAACCGATCCTAGTGACTTGTGTGACCAACCACGAGTAATTCCATATTTAGGTTAACCGATCTTAGTGATTGGTAAAACCGATTGAACCCATGTATATGATTTGATCAATCACATAGTAGTCTTGGAATACAGGCAACCAATTCTAAACTTGTTTGGAAGTGTGGTATAACCGATTCCAAGAATGCAAATCCATGTAAATATGAAATAAGGATTTGCAGTGAAAAGATGTCAACATACTTTGAACACGAGCAGTAACTCTTATCATTTATTGTTCAAAGATATTCCTTGGTACCCAAGGTGATCTTGGGCCGAAATAAATTAAGAATCTTTTAATTAAGGTTTTTGGTTTTATATGCTTTAATTACCAGCAATTAATGCATAGCTCTAGAAAATAAAAATTAGTAATGTGCATTTACTAATTGGATATTTTCTATTGAGAGATTTCGGAAATATTAGACAAGCATTTATTGGAATTGGGAAGACTGAATTTTGCCATTCATTGCATATCTTGAGAATACTTTCGGTTTTGGAAATTCCTTGGTGTCCAAACATCCTTGGTCTATAAATACCTAAGTTTGCATTTCTTGCAAACTATCCTAAGAGCCAGGCAAACTTCATTTCTTATTGTTTCTGGTGGAGCCGTCTATTATGAGTGAAAAGTATCCTAATTAGGTGAAATCTCTTACGACGGCTCGTTTAAAGACTTATGCGGGATCAAGAAGCTCTACGAGTACCGTTAGTGGGAAACTAGATAATTGCAGTGTTATTACTTTTCGATTGATTTGATTGACTAACAGTTGTTGAAACATTGATTGCACCTAGTTTGTTTATGCTTGAGAATCTTCTCTTCTGATATAAGATCCACTCAAACTAGATCAGAGTATCGACGGTATCTTTAGAACTGTTGTTAGATACAAAGACATCTTGTGATAATCCATTGTTAATAGACTCCGTTCTGTGCGTGATTGATCACAAGAGATTCAAGTGGTGTTGTGCAGGTTTTGAAGATAAAAGAATATTTGAAGACGAAGAAGACTTCTGATTGATTAGTTGCCTGAGATCGACATTCTCTATATTTCTCTTTGAGATCTATATTGATTGAGTGCGAATCTATACTTGACTATTTCGGTAGTTAAAGTTAGATTGATCTAACCAGAAAAAGGAGTTTATTAGATTAAACATAAGAGCCTTTGTCAACGACTCGTCTAAATCTTGTAACAAGATTGATTAGAGTGGTTACCTAACAAATTCTTCATTTGTTGTTTGGAATACGATCCAAAGGACTTGCTATTCAGGTGCGTGACTCTAAAAGTCAAAGGCGCGGGGATACTGAGGGAACTAAGTAGCTAGGGGTAGTCTGCTTAGTCTCAACTATACGAAGTTAGTATTAGATTTTGTATAACGGCTTAATTCTGAGAGTATTCAAAATTGGACTAGGTCCGGGGTTTTTCTGCATTTGCGGTTTTCTCGTTAACAAAATCTTGCTGTGTCTTTTACTTTGATTTTTCGCATTATAATTGTTTATTATAATAAAGTAAAATACACATATATGTTAACTCCGTAATACTTGATAGTGATCCTATAGAGTTTGGTTATTACCGAACCTATTATCAAGTAACACACTTTGCTGTAGTATTGTCTCGATCTTGTATCCATAGTCAATCACACAAGTTATCTTGTTGTTGTATTGTCTCGATCTCGTATCCATTGACAATCACACGAAGTGTGAACCGATTCATCGTATTGTCTCGACTCTGTCCATAGACGATCACGTTCGGTAGAGAACTTATAGGTTGATAAATAAAAGATTGTGGTGTATTTGGGTACCCTCGTCTTTTCAGTAAGCATTTGAGTTTCAAATAGATTCTCAATGAAGAAATTTTCCCAATTGAATTTTACCAAGCTTAAAACCAGGGACACTAAAAGAATCAATTGTCAATTATTGTGGATTCTATGCAGATCCATCTTGGTGTTGGATTGGAGCTGGGACGTTTCTTAGATATGCCATCTTATTCAAATTGTTTTTCACTTTGGCTCTTAATTATCTCAATCATGAGTATCTTCCTAGACTTTAAGAAATTATAACTGAGGTAACATTTTCTAATAGTATTGTCAAATTCATACAACACTAGAAAATTCCGCGATAGTTATAATTGATGATTCAACATCTAACAAAACTGGGGAAGAGATGAAGTCAACCACTAGTTGAAAGAACTCCACCAGTCGTCGTTTCGGTGGTGATTATCATGTAAAAAAAATTCTATTTGCTTACTGAACCAATTTTTTATATTGTGTTCTTAAGTTCAAGTAAATGTAATTGCAGAAAGGACTGAGATATTAAAAGAATTATCTCATCGATATTCATCAATAAAGATGGACGCCATGAATGAGGAACAAAAAGAGTGGAATGGTTTTTCCATTCCAACCTCTTTTTGTCCCTTTTGATGAAATTATGTATTATGTCGACATGCCAGCAACAAATATAATATTCAGAAAGTTATACACTAGTAGACTTTAAGAGGTTGTATCAAAGGAAATGATCATTGATCCCAACACAAATATTTTGAAGCTTAGAAATTTTTATGGGGTTTACTCATGAAATAAAAATTGAAGGAGTCACTAAAGATCAATCGGAGCTTCTAAAAGGTATCAATGCAAATTTTAGGCCAGGAGTTCTTACAACTTTAATGGGAACCATTGGTGCCTTATGGATGTTTTGGTGGGAAGAAAAACTGGTGGACATATCGATGGAAACATCATGATATTTGGTTTATCTCAAGAAGCAAGATACGTTTGTTCGTATATTAGGATACTGCGAGAAGAAAGATACATATTCTCCACCTGTCCTTAGTACCCTCGTCATTTTAATTGGTATCATAGTAGGCAAACACGGTAAGATATAACAATTTGTGTTTTGTGCAATCCAACCTATAGGATAATTAGTCCAAATAAAGGTTAGGGAAGACATAAAGACTCATTTAACGTATCACTAGACTTTGGTAAATCATTTTCTGGATTAATTTTAGCAAATATTTGAAAGGAGCTTCGTCATCGAGTTTTATTTGTTCTTTTTGAAAATATTTCCGAGTATTGTCAACATGAGATTAAGTTAAGTCATATATTCATGATGAATGACTCCGATTATGAAAATATTTGTTTATGAGGTGAAAGACTTATCGATCATGTGAATATAAAAATATCTGATCTAAAAGAATAAAGTGATCAATTTATATCTTGTGCTAAAGAACTCAATCTTTCACTAAAAATATAAGGTAATCTTCTAAGTTGCTTAGGTTCGAAACAAGTGGAATATGATCAACTCGTAATTGATCTATCCCCCTTAAAAGCAGAGCTTCTTTCTCACAAGAATGTTTTTCCTTGAAGATACAATCTCTTAAAGAGAAACTAAGTAAAAGTATTCATCAGGAAAAAGAGACTGAACTCCTAAAATTGACAATAATAACTGATAAACAATGCCTTGAAAATATTTTCTGCATCTGAGATTAAGTCTATTTCTGAACATGTCAAAAGGTTGGAAGAAGAAAATTATATGTGTATGTCAAAAAATCGGATGTTATCATCTCTAAAGGACAAATCTAAGATTTACAAGAAAGAGACAAAATTTGATAATACGATTTTATCCTCAAAAAAAATTTTAAAAAAAATTGATAAAAATATTTTCACCTTCTAGAACAAAAGAAACTCAATATCCATTTGTTTTTGTTAGATATAACTCCAAATCATCACATCAGAGTTTTTTATGTCATCATGTGTCTTTACACAATATGAAACGATGTTATCATTTTAGAATCAAATATCGTATTCTGAGAGACTGTAGACAACTAACTACGTCTTTAGTCGCTCAATCTCTAAGAAAACAACATCTGATCAATGTTGTCATAATCGATCATTTATGAGAAGAAATACTTAGAACCATGATGCAAGAAGACATGAAGCTTCAGACTGGAGAAAATCCATTCCAGTAAATCAGAAGACTGTCTCTCACAAAAGCGAAAAAAATCATCAGGACTCACTGAAATAACGAGGGTACCTAGTACACCACAATCTTTTTGTATCAACCTATATAAGACATACCTTGCGTGATCTACTATAGAAAAGAACTTTCAAAATGATAGCTACCACAAGATATCCACTTGATATACAGTATAAGTTCGGAACTAAAACCAACTATGGGATCAAACCAAGTGTTTGATTAACATATAGTGAAATTACTTTATTATAACTAAAACAATAATTATAATATGGAAAGTAAAGTAAAAGCACATAATAATATTTTGTTAAAGAGGAAACCGCAAATGCAGAAAAACCTGGGGACCTAGTCCAGTTTTGAATACACTCAGAATTTAGCCGCTATACGAAGACTACTACCAACTTCATATAGTTGAGACCAAGTAAACTCAAGTTACCTAGTTCCTTCGCGTATCCATACGCCTACTACTAATCTGGTAAATGTATGTGAATCCTAAGATAAAGTCCACTATCTTAAGTTGTTTCACCCGTTGTGAAGACTTCTAGCACTCAACTCCTTTGGATTGTATTCCAAAACAGTAAAGGACTAATCTGTATTTGGTAACCTCTATATCAATATCAAGAACTAAATCAGATATATGTTGTTGAGTTATACAAAGGCTCTTCCGTTTAAAAGATTGAACTCCTTTCTATCGGTTTAGATCAATCAAAATCTTGATTATCAAGATAACCAAATCTTAGTTTACAACATATCAGATTCGGATCCTGAAGATAACCACCAAATGATAGATCACCGATCTACACAACAATTTATAAGACGTCTATCAAGGATAAACAAACTTGTTGGATCCTTGTCACTTAAGTGTGAACGAAGTATACTCACAAAGATCAGAATACTAATCGAAAAATCTTCTTGTCTTTAAATCTTCAGTCTTCAATGTATCTGCAAAAATAATTTGATTCCCTTGTAATCGATCATACATTTCTCTACTTCTATAGAAGAAGACATATACAGAAACCACATCTGGAAATGTCCTATGTGTTTTTTGGTGGTGTGGACTGATTAAGTGTAGAAACTGATTGATTCACTGTCGTTTTAGTTTTATGTTGTGTTATTTTATTTAATTAACGAAAATTTCTTTGTATTTGGACCACTAATATCATAATTAAATTTGAACTCTCTTACATTAGATTATAGCAAACTACATTAGGTTAAAACTCTCTAATCGACATTGGATTAGAGCAAACTACATTGGATCAAAGCAATTATATTGGATTAAAACTAATCTATCATTCAATTAAAACTAAGTTATAAATGCATTCATTAACGTCCTCATTTAGTGGCCTAGTGGTGGAGCATCCAGGATGCAGAAGGGGTTGTACCCGTGGAGTCCCCTACGAATGTTTAAACAAGCTTCGTGAACGAAAGGTTTGCCGTTAGATGACTTCCATGTCACTAAAGTTCTTTGTTTCAGCTCAGTTTCACCGTTTCTTCTATTGAGGTTAAGCTGCATTACATTCCTAAAAATTGATTGACACCGTGACTTATTACTTGAAAACGGTGGGATAATCCATGAGCATCACGCCTTATCGTGTTTTCTATTTCTTCTGCGAACATTGTAAAAATATTCTGCCATACACAACCATCTGACATATTTTGATGACCATAGAAACTTTCTCTTGTTCTAAAAACATAAGTTCTACAAAGAGCCTCTTCTTGAGTATACTTAGAACCACGAACTCTAGCTCTGGGAGGCATTGGTATTAATTTGAGTGAGATTAGATACAAATGGAAAAGAAATTATAGGAAATTTTGGATGAGGAAAATGTGATTTTGGAGCATTGATTGAATTTATAAGGAGTCAAATTATGGCCGTTACCAGCTGATACAAAAACGATCATCTAAATATAAGGCGAGGCGCGTCTCAACAAGAGCCGTGGCTTGGCCTATATTGGGACGTCCATCTCAAACTGAACCGTTCGCTTCATGTTGAGACGCTTGGTTCAATCTCAGACCGGATGCACAAACTTCTGAATTCCAGCGTTTGCCCATCCATTTCCTTGGTTTGTGTATCATGGGAATAGGCAAAGCTCCCACCGTCTTTACCTTGTTTTTAGTCACGTTCACGCGTCGTCACATCGATCCCCGGGAACAGTGTTTTAGCTAGTTTTTTTTTTTTCCTTCTTCTTCTTCTTACGGACAGAAATATCCAGGAGGAGGACTAGGAGGATTAAAGTTTCTGTTATCTTCTTTTTCTACTTCTTCAGAAATGTCTGCTTCTTCATCTTCTTCACTTCCTCTTCACACCACACCAAATTTTAATCCTTCCCATTCTTCTAAATCAACCAAAATCAAACAAATTCAAAGCTTCAAACCAACCCACAAACTCCATGAAGAAAAGCAGCTTCAATCCAAATCATACTTCCACCAAATCTCATCACTCTGCAAACAAAGTCAAATTAAAGAAGCCATTACTCTCCTCACTGAAATGGACTTCAAAAATGTTCAAATTGGACCAGAAATCTATGGAGAAATTCTCCAGGGTTGTGTTTATGAGCGTGCACTCTCCACAGGTCAACAAATCCATTCTAGGATACTTAAAAATGGTTGGTTTTACTCTAAAAATGAATATATTGAAACAAAGTTAGTAATTTTCTATGCAAAATGTGATCTTTTGAATGTTGCAAATCAACTCTTTGATAAACTTGAGAAAAAGAATGTTTTCACTTGGGCTGCTATAATTGGATTATGTTGTAGAATGGGTTCTAATGAAAAGGCTTTAACGGGGTTTAATGACATGCATCAAAATGGTTTTTTTCCTGATAATTTTGTTATACCCAATGCTTTAAAAGCTTGTTCTGCTTTACAGATGATTGGATTTGGGAAAGGGGTTCATGGGTATGCTTTGAAAATGGGGTATAACTCTTGTGTTTTTGTTTCAAGTAGTCTTGTTGATATGTATGGGAAATGTGGTTTATTAGAAGATGCAAAGAAAGTGTTTGATGAAATAGTTGATAGAAATGTAGTTACGTGGAATTCGATGATTGTTAGTTATGCTCAGAATGGGATGGACGAGGAAGCTTTGAAGGTGTTTTATTGTATGAGAATGGTGGATGTTGAACCTACTAGAGTTACAGTTGCTAGCTTTCTTTCCGCAGCTGCTAATGTAGAGGCTGTTGATGAGGGCAGACAAGGTCATGCGATAGCCGTTTTAAGCGGTTTAGTATTCGATAATATCTTGGGAAGTTCTCTTATTAACTTCTATTCAAAAATTGGCTCAATTGAAGAGTCAGAGCTTGTATTTAGTAATATGGTCGAAAAAGATGTGGTTACGTGGAATTTGCTCATATCTGGTTATGTTCAACAAGGGAAGATCGAGGATGCTTTAGATTCATGCCGTCTGATGAGGTCAGAGAATTTTGGATTTGACTTGGTAACTCTAACAACCATATTGTCTGCATCTACTAAAGTAAGAAATGTGGAGCTTGGTAAAGAGTGTCATGGTTACTGTATTAGAAATAACCTTGACTCTGATGTGGTGGTTGCAAATAGCATTATAGAGATGTATGGAAAATGTGAGAGTACTGATAAGGCTAGACGAGTCTTTGAGAAAACAATACAAAAGGATCTCACATTGTGGAATACATTAATTGCTGCTTATGCCGAATCAGGTCTGAGCGGTGAAGCCTTGAAGCTGTTTTATCAGATGCAGTTAGAAGGTGTACCTCCAAATGTAGTTTCATGGAACTCGGTGATTTTGGGATTCCTTAGAAATGGGCAAGTAACTGAAGCTGAAAACATCTTTTCAGAGATGCAATGTATGGAAATCCAACCTAATCTGATCACTTGGACTTCTCTCATATCTGGTTTGGCTCAAAATGGACACGGAGATAGGGCCATTCGTTATTTTAAAGAGATGCAAATTCGTGGGCTACAACCTAATACTGTAAGCATCATTTCTTTGCTATCAGCTTGCATAAATATATCATCATTAGAATTTGGCAAGGCCATTCATGGGTACATAACACGGCGTCAACTTTTCTCATCTCTTTCCATTGTAACCTCTCTTGTAGATATGTATGCAAAATGTGGGAATTTATGCCTAGCAAGGAAGTTTTATGACATGGTTAATTACAATGAGTTGCCTGTTTACAATGCAATGATATCTGGGTATTCATCACATGGCCAAGCTGGGGAAGCTTTTGAAGTATTTAACCGAATGCAGAATGAAAAAATTGAACCAGATGAAATCACGTTCACTGGTCTCTTGTCAGCATGTGACCATGCGGGGTTGGTAGAAAAAGGTTTACAAGTGTTTAATGATATGATCTGTGAATACCGAATGAAGCCAAGTATGCACCACTACGGTTGTATGGTGAGTCTACTTTCTCGCTGTGGAAATTTAGAAGAAGCACTTAGATTTGTCCTCGAAATGCCAATTGAGCCTGATGCCCAGATATTGGGATCAATTCTTTCTGCATGTAAAGAACAAAACAAGATTGAGTTAGGAGAGTACTTGTCCCAATACTTATTCAAGTTGGAACCAGATAATTCGGGAAATTATGTTGCACTTTCAAACACTTATGCAGCGGCAGGAAGATGGGATGAAGTGTTGAAGCTGAGGAACATAATGAAAGAAAAAAAGCTAAGGAAAAATCCAGGCTGCAGTTGAACTCAAATCGGAACAGAACTCCATGTGTTTGTTGCAGGCGATAAGTCACACTCGCAAACAAAGGTTATATATGAGACATTAGCTTGGTTAGAAAAGGAGATGAGGTTTATGCACCAGCTTAACATGTATGATTAATAACAATAAGATTCCGAGTTCTTAAGCAAATGTATATGTCTGGCACCAAGTAAAAAACGGATCCGAAGCAGATGGAATTAGATGGCTAATTTGGCAATGTACCCATTCATGGTGATTTGGGAATTCAACCAGAGAAACAGTGAAAAAAAGTAGAAGGTAGAACTGCTGGATTATTGACCTGCAAGGCAGTGGTGGAGTCGCTTACAGACAAGGGACGGCGCGTGCTGAGATGCCCTTCACTCCACGGTTCCAACTTTCCTCCTCTTCAGGACAAGTATGTTTTGCTCCATTCATCCTATGAGTTGCTTTAAATAATGAAGACTTTAATATGTTTTGATAATAATTTTTTTCAGTCATTACACGAAAAGTTACCTAATGATGAACTTTGCATGCTATCCACCGCTTTATTAGAGAAACCTTGACCTCAGATATGAGAATTGACCAACTTCTTAATTGTTTTGAAGTTTAAAAGTAAAAGTACGCACTACTTGACTAGTTTTTGGGACGCTTGTGCCTTAAGTTATTGTTCCAACTTCCGACAAAAAAAAAAAAAAAAAAACTTCCAACAGGTTAGTTCTGTCTGTAACTAGTGTTTCCTGATCAAACGATTGATTCAAGTAATCTCTAGTTAAAATTTTAAAGTTATAGCCTTCACTAGTTTTTCTTTTCGCGTTAATTGATTTTGTTTTGTAACAATTACTCTTTCTTTCTTTTCTTTTTTGGAAATTTTGCATATGTATAGAAGAAGAAAAACTTGATAGAATTAGACCTAAGACTCCAACTCCTCTCTCGTTATATCTATTGATTTTAGATAATCTGGGGTTCTTTTGAGACATATGGGATTTTCTGCAGAAATGGCATTGAAATCTAGGCTTTTCTCTTGGGCGTTTTCCATTGCTAGGAAAAGGGACGAACTCGCAATGCTTCATGCAGAGCGTGTGATGTTGAACAGTGTGTTTTCCACTGCTAGGAAATGGGATAAACTCCCAATTCTTCATGCAGAAATGGAGCGTGAGCGTGTAAAGTTGAACAGTGCATTTCCCACTCCTAGGAAATGAGACGAACTCTCAATTCTTCGTGCAGAAATGGAGCATGTAAAGTTGAACAGAATTGTGAGTGAACCTCATTAATTTCTTAGTTTACCTTTCTGCCTTATTATTACTCCCTGTAGAAAAATATGATTGCTGAGAAATTCGTAATTGGGGCTACTCAATGGTTTTTGGTGATAGCAAATTCGTTTATCATGTGCACAACTGCAACTAGAATGATTGGATTTTGGAAAAATATTATATGTTTGAATTGCTGAACTGCAGGTATAGGATGTAAAATTCTCCAAACCCTAACAGTGAATATGGTTGGAAATGAAGTAAGGAATCTCTTAATACTTCAGTAGAACTGGTGTTTTACATTCAATTTCTCACAGATCAGTTACCGAGACATATTCGTGTTAGGGTGATCTTAGACTCTTGGTTTTGCTACTACAGATAAAATTCGTTTGGATTTTAGGATGTTCTTTTGCGAATATATTTCTTCACGCGTGCTTCAGTTCACATAAGTTGAGTGATCGGTACGGAACAGGAGTACTGTAAGATTAGTGTTTGTTATCACGATCTTGAGCTCCACTCTAAAGTTAAACAATGTGTAAGAATAAGTAATGTAGAGAAAATTGTGGGAGAAGTAGAGCTACTCGATATTAGTCCCTGTCCTAGTGAGCAGATTAGTTAACTCTGAATGAGCGAGAGGGAGAACTAAAGATGTTTCCATTCCAACAGCTACATGTCCTGGGATGTATTACCGAAAAGGAAAATTTTGACTCAGGAGATAATTTCTACCCACGTGCACTTCTTGGCCAATGGATACTGTATAGATGTATGCGTGGACTCACCTTGGCTGTGTCCAGGGTAAGCCTGTTAACAGCTCCGTGCCTGGTACATGGATCAACAGGGATATGGGGCTATAATTTTCTCCCACTGAGTAGTTGTGTTCAAATTAAAAAAAAAAGGGGGACGACTCCTGCAATGGAAGTATAAATAGTGTAAGACGCGACTCTCCTGCTCCCTGCATAAGAGTATCATCATGAACTGTGGAAATTTTAAAAGTAGGAACGAAAACAGCCTATCTTGCTGGAAATGTCTGTTAACAGTTGTATACTTAGATTTGCTTTCCTCCAAACCACTTGCTAAACTATTTGTATGAACTTGCGTGTTTTTGTCAAAAAATAAATAAATACTTGCCAATCTTTGTTTCTGAAATTGAGCTTCTTGTTTGCAGGACTTAGATGCTAAAGTAGATTATAAGACACATCTTGTTTCAGGAGTGGTGGCTGCAGTAGTTAGTGCCGTAATTTGGATGCCTGCCGTGTATATGTTGGGAAAGTTTCTTGATTATCGATTCCCTGTGGTGGAAAAAGAGAAAGAGAAGACTGGAAGGAGACATGGTACGGGGTCACGCTGCTTAGCTAATGCTTCCTGTTAGAATGCTTCATTTTAAACTATAGGGTAAGTTCGTGTCATAATCATTCTTAAATTTAAACTTACACCTTTCAGTTGAGACTTTTTATTCAGACTGTTCTTCATTTTCTTTTGAATCTAAGTAAAAGAAACATCCAAAAAAATCTCTTTATTAGTTGTTGAAATGCAATTGAATGCTTCTAACTAGGTTTTGCTACATATTTGGTATCTTATAAAGCTTTTAGAGCTTTGTAGGTTGTACTATGATATTTGTAGTAATCAAGGCTTTATTTTTCCACAGTTAATCTTACTATACACGATGTTGACATTAAGAAATTTGATTTCCTTCTTTTTCTTATGTTTAGTGGTGATTGATTGCCCATTCCTTTAAGGAATGCTTAGGACCAGGAGACATGCAACTTCTCTTTTGCTATATTTGATTGGCCAAGCACATAAGTACACTCGGGGAGTCTATTTATAAAATACGATGAAGCGTAGCACTTTGCTGCTCTCCTCTAGAATTTCTACCCTGTGTGGATTTTTTTGGATAGTCTAGGGTTCTTTTTGAGATATATGGAGTTTTCTGCAGAAATGGCGGTGATATCTAGGCTTTTCTCTAGGGTGTTTTCCACTGCTAGGAAATGGGATGAATTTGTGCAGAAATGGAGCGTGTATAGTTGAACAATGCGTTTTCCACTACTAGGAAATGGTATGAACTCGGAATTCTTCGTGCAGAAATGGAGCGTATAAAGTTGAACAATACTGTGAATGTAACACGATTTATAACTCGTTAAGTCTTAGTTAACCTTTTTGCCTTATTATTACTCCCCCATAGGAAAATATGAAATGTTGCTGAGAAATGTATTTGGGGCTACTCGATGGTTTTTGGTGACAGAAAATTCGTTTATTATGTGGACAACCGCAACTAGAATGATCTGTTGAAAATGGAGGAGGGAATCATTTAACAATTTAGGAGAACTGGTTATGGTTTAACTGGTGTTTTTTTACCTTCCACGTGCACTTCTTGGCCAATGAATACTGTAGAGGTGTATTCATCAAATTAGTGTGCAACTGAAGTGGATTCACCTTGACTGTATCTTGGGTGAGCCTGTTTACGGCTCCGTCCCTGTGATAAGGATCAACAGGGTACGAGGCTATAATATTCTCCCACTGAGTAGTTGTGTTTAAATAAAGAACAATAAAAAAAAGGGGGCTGACTCCTGCAATGGAAGTATAGTTAGTGTAGTGACATCAATAGTGAAAAGAATGTAAAATATCTCAAGTTTATGTTCATGGCTAACTTAATGAGATTTTCTTTATCAGAAACAAGGTTTCTTGAAATTGGTTCAGAGTTTGTAGAGAGAAGGTGATTTGTGCTCGCATTTTATAGTTGAGATTCAGTCAACATTCTACTTGTTTTGGCAGAGACAAGCCAGGACATTAATGATCAGTGGAAATTAAGGACCTGACATGTGGTTGTTAATTCCTTTTTGGCTTGGCTGTTTCTTCAAGCATAATTCTAAGTTTTAATATAGTAGCTTTGTGGGCTAATATTATTCTATATCACTGTATACACTTGATAAATGACTTCCAACTCATTAACATTGAACCTAATCTGGCTATTTTTTGGTGAAAGTCATTTTTCAAGTTTAGACAGTGATATAAAACAACATTAGCCCACAAAGCTACTATATTAGGACCTAGAATTATGCTTGAAGAAACAGCCAAGCCAAAAAGGAATCAACAACCACATGTCAGGTTTTTAATTTCCACCGATCATTAATTTCTTGACTCATCTCTGTTTAGCCAAAACAAGTAGAATGTTGATTGAATCTCAACTATAAAATGCGAGTACAAATCACCTTCTCTCTACAAACTCTGAACCAATTTCAAGAAACCTTGTTTCTGATCAAAAAATCTCATTAAGTTAGCCATGAACATAAACTTGAGATATTTTACATTCTTTTCGCTACTGATGTCACTACTCCTGAAATAAGATGTCTTATAATCTAATTTAGCTTAAGAGCATCATCATGAACTGTAGAATTTTTTTAAGTAGAAACGGAAACAACTTATCTTGCTGGAAATGTCTGTTAACAGGTTTTCCTCCAACCCACTTGCTAAATGAATATCTACTTGTATGAACTTGTGTGTTTGTGTGACGGGTATAAAAATAGTACTTGCCAGTCTTTGTTTCTGAAATTGAGCTTCTTGTGTGCAGGACTTAAATGCTAAATTAGATTACAAGACATCTTATTTCAGGAGTAGTGACAGCAGTAGTTTCTGAAGTAATTTGTATATCTGTCGTGTATTTGTTCGATAAGTTTCTTGATTATCAATTCCCTATGGTGGAAGAGGAGACTGGAAGTAGGCATGGTATGGGCTCAAGGTGTGCTGCTTAGCTAATTCTGCCTGTTAGAATGCTTCAAGCAAGGACAATGTCAAAATTCATACTGTTTATTTTACTGGCGATCATTTCTTAAAGACGTCGCATATTACTAAGCTCTTTGTTGCTAGTTTTTATTCACCTTGAAAACTCCTGAATATTGAACACTCTGAAAACTTGTTATCTTTCTGCTAAGGGTTTTCTTTCTGAAAAGAAAGGGAGATATTGAAACTCTCCATGAATATTTTTCTTCCGCCTCTTGAATGTATCTGTCACGGAAGATGTGATCTTTCTTATTTCGTTTGAAATGATTGTACTGTACATAAAAGGCTGTACCTTTAGTTTTTCTCGTTGCTGCTGATTCATTACCACCTTGTATGCAGCTGATTACCTTTCCAGCCACACCTCTTACCCAGCAGCACCAGGATGTCGACAAAGTAAGTTCCAGATGAATTGGGGTGCCTCTTATTTAATAGCATTCTTTTCCACCCATTAAGACATTTATGTTGTGTTTGAGCCCAAACTAAATTTCTTGCCCATCCACGGATCAGTTATTTACTACAACTGCAATATGGAACTGAACTGGGGATCGCAATTTTCAGTTCGTCCCCCCGGAACAAGTATGTTTTGCTAACTAAACTCTTGCCTTGGATTCATTCTCATTCTACATCATGTACAAAAGTCGCCGTATAACATTTATTCAATTTTCCTAGAACACTGTCAGAATGTCTCAACCATAATCTTTATAGGGTAAGTTGCTGTCATATTCATCCTTAAATTTAAACTTACACTTTTCAGTTGAGACTTTTATTCGAGTTCTTCATTTTCTCTTTATTAGTTGTTGAAATCTGCAATTTAATGCTCGTAACCAGCCAAGTTGGTTTTACTGCATTTACATAAAGTTTCTAGAGCGTTGTAACTTGTACTACAATATTTGTAGTGATCAAAGGTTTTATCCTTCCACACTTGATCTAACCTTAGACGACGTTGACATTAATGAAATTTGATTTCCCACTTTTTCTCATGTTTAATGGTGATTGATTGTGATGGAAACCCGTTTCTTTAAGCAATGCCTAGCATTAGAAGACTTGCAACTTTTCTTTTGCTATATTTGGTTGGCCAAGCACATAAATAGTACGCTCTAGGCGTCTATTCAATGAATGAGATAAAGCGTAGCACTTTGCTCAGCTGCTCTCCTCTAGCAATTCTGCCCAATTTGTTGACATTTTTTTCTTGGAAAGAAACTTGGCTTAGCAATGGTGGTTGAGCACTCTGGATTTTATGGTGATTCTTGTAACACTATTATTTTTCTTTACTCAATCTCATTTGCTGCCGAAAGGGCAAATCTTATGATACAGACTAAAAAACAAACGGCTTGACATCTAACTGTGCCGAGTCAACTGCCAAATTAGATTCAGACATCGAGTCAGCAACAAACAAACACCGTGTAGCTGTGACAGTCGGACATCACGAGAACTGTTGATAGAAGTCCTCTTGACCTGAAGTATTGATAGAATAAAAGAATGTCAAAATGTGATATGGAAATGATTCATATGATTAGATGTTAAAGATTTTAATTTTTAAACCAAATCATGTCCCATTAACTTATATTTTTCGAGATTTTAAACCAAATCGTGTCCCGTTAACTACAAAAATATTGGATTAGAAAATAGTATAAGTATAGATTTGAAAAATGCAAGCAATATTCTCAATCGCATCATGTATGAGGTATGTACACGTTAGGTGCAAGCAATATTCTAACTTAATATAATCAATTAAGACGTTTGTGTGGAGCTCTTGGCCTCTTTCAATCATTTCATTGTAACCATGAACAATATGATAAACAACTAGGAAAAAAATGTTAAGTGGCGTTGCCTTTCACGCCCTTTTGATATACTTTGTCGCCGACATCGAATTCTAAATCTTTTTGAATCCAACTACAGTGTTTTAAAAAAAAAGAGAAATTTGAAGTTTGATTTTTTTTTTTTTTTTTTTTTTTTTTGTTATTTACCTAAATTATAAAATTTAGTACATGTATTGTGAACCGGAGGGAAGTTTATATTTGTACATGAACTGAGTGTTTAAATTACTTGACCAAAGGGACAAGAATGAGGTGTTTAAGAAGTCATTTCCTATAGTTAGAATGCGCATCAAATGTTAGAGATGGTAACATGGGAAGCAAAAACATATGCTAAGCAAAGAGGCCAAGACCAAGAGAAAATGTTAGTGTGCTAGGGTGCATGCCTATGCACACTCTGGTAGTCTTCGAACGAAGAACCTGTTGGAGTGAATGCGAGAAAATGAATTGCCAAGACTTTATTACGACTAAGTAGCATTGAAGTGGCGCATTTTTTAATATTTTTTTTATTTTTAATTCCTAACATTTCTTTTTTCTTCTTTTTGTTAAACAAAGGTTAGAGGAGTTAAAAGAACTTTCTTTTCCATTGAATTGATCATCAATTTGACAACGATGCTTGCCGGGAAAAAAGAGAAAAAGAATGACAACAACAATGCAAGGTCAAGACGCTAAAGACCAAGATGGACTAACTAACTTCACTAATAAATTAACTAGTAAAAAAAGATTAAGGGTTCACTTTGGGGCAATCATGTAAAAAATTAACAACTCTGACCCCCCACGCTCTTATTTTAGCATTTCAACACCTTTATGACACCACAAACCCACACACACTACTCGAGTTTACAACACATTCAGGCCCCTGCTCTAAATTTTTGGAGCTTGGCAGGCGATTAAACCGACAAATACATGTCTTCTTCAAACTACATAGTTAGCCAAGAAGACGATGAAATGAAAACAAAAAAAGAAAACGATTTCTCTATGGTTAGTCCGTCAACTCACAAGTCATTTTTTTGTTATCTCGGAGTTTATCTCAAACTCAAAATTATTGCTCACTAAAATGAAGGGTCCATATTCCATATATACTCGACATCTAAACTGTAAAGTCAATGCAGACAGGTTCTCAAACGTACCCATCAGTCAAGCTGTTTAGTAACAGCATTTTCTTTACTTTTCCGAATCAATTCTTCTACAAAATATTACAAGATACTTGGTTTTTTGTTTTTTGGTCAGAGAATGACAACAGTTTCTGCCTTGGCCAACCTGTCCACCACCACTTCCCTCTTACGCAACTCATCAACCGTCGCTGGCCCCAACAATAACGACAACACTGAACCCCCTTCGAGGTTTTGGCAGGCCGCCCTTCAAGAATCCTCCTTTTCTCCACATGTCACAGCTATTTCCATTTCACACAAAATCTCGGGGGAACAAATGTAACGTGATTTGTGGCTGGCTGCATTTGATCTCCAATTATATACCAGCTTATTATCCATTTCAAAGTGGAAAAATGGCATATAATCAAAATCAAAGTGAAACAATTCCAGCAAAAAACAATAACTAAGAAGAAAATCAATAATACTTCTTCCATGCCATTTAAGATTATGGAACTCCTTCACCACCACCACTATCACAAATTTTAACAAAAAGGGTCCTCCACTCCAACCAACCACAACCCAAATTACAAACCCTCAAAAAAAAAATGCCTAAGAAAAAAAAATTATAAAACAAATATCTGTGCCAATTACTGAACAAACTTCTTATGATGACCCAAAATAAACAAACACTAAAAAAAATTTAAAATTTTTTAAAAAAAACCATTTTTTTTTGTTTTGGTGAGAAAATCTAAGTGGAACTTCTACTATGGTGTAAGTGAAGATGGAGGAGTTCTAGACCCAACAGCAGGAGGAGTCTGACCACCAGACTTAGAAGGCTCATCAGAAGACTGTCTCAACCCACCATCATCCGTCTCACCACCTCTACTACTACTAGTACTATTCATATCTTCCATCATTCTCAACACTTCCCCAATCCCTGGTCTAGAATCCGGCACCGTCGACACACAAGCCATTGCAATCTGCAACAGCTGCACCATCTCTTCTTCAATATTATGATATCTCATCAACTCAACATCGAAAACTTCAGCTGTCCATTCTTCTCTTACAACTGACTGCACCCATCTTGGCAAATCAATACCTTCTTCGCCTAATGAAGCTTGGTTTGGTGCTTTCCCTGTTAGTAATTCCAGTAACAATACACCGAAACTGTACACATCGGATTTGAATGTCACTTTTCTTGTTTCTACTACCTCTGGTGCACGGTATCCTGCTATACGGTTTGGTGGTGTTGCTGTTCCGAACAATGGGTTTAAACCGTAATCGGAAATGCCGGCTTCATGCTCCGGTGAACGTAGGAGGATATTTGATGACTTGATATTTCCATGGGGTACCTTTCCTGATATGTGTAGATGTGATAAGCCTCTTGCTGTGCCCAAGGCTATCTTCATCCTGTGGCCCCAATCTAATGGTGTCCGTCCTGAACCTCTACTCCCTGTACACAAAACAAAAACAATCACAAAAATCACCAAATTACCCTTGAACAAAATAAGTACTTTCCCCAAATGTCATAGAGAGATTCCCAACTTATCAGGGGTATTTTTGTCATTGTACGTAAAGGTGGGACCCACAGGGGTGTCGGTCTGACTAGAAACAAGAAATAGTATGTCCGTGGCAGGAATAGTAAATATTTTAATATATAATCCCTTTTTATTTGGCTTCCAACCAGGACGGATGCTAGTGGGAAGCATGTCATGGACCATGGTCTTAAGAATATATGCTATTTTATGACCAATTTACCCCTAACCATTAGTAAAATTCTAAAGAAGTGAATTTCTTTGTGGTTGTGTTCATCAATGGAGATTGAAAACTGAAAGTGAAAAAGAAAAAAAGAAAAAGAAAAAGGAGTAAAAATGAAATGAAAATTGAAACATACCGTGTAAAAGTGCAGATAAACTACCAGCAGCCATGAAATCCTGAACAAGCAATTTCTCATCTTTGGAGAAATAATAAGCTCTCAATGGAACAATATTATCATGCTTAACTTTCCCAAGAACATCCATTTGGGATTCAAATTCCTTCTTAGACACAACAACATCTTTCAATCTTTTAACAACGACTGTTGTTCCTTCTTCTAATACAGCTTTATATGAAGTCCCAACACTTCCTTTCCCTAATACTTCAGCTGAAGCTCTTAACAAATCTTCCAAATCAAAACTGTAAACCCCACCATCTAAAAACACCAGCTTGTTCCTGTCAGCTGCATCTGCTGATGATGCACCAACAATTTCATCTTTTGATGATGATGTTGTTCCTGTTTCTGTTACTGGTACTGCTGATCTTGGTATCACTGGTGGTTTTGCTGCTCGTGTTGTTGCTGCATTTTTCTTTCGTTTCCGCAAACAGCAGAGAAGAAGGAATGCTACTAGGGCTAGTAGAATTAACCCACACACAACAGAAATTGCGATAATTGCTGCTTTACTGAGCTTTTTAGATTTCTTCGATGGAGGACTATCGGGTGTATCACCATCTGGAGATGGAGATGGAGCTTGGAAAAATGGTTGACATGGTTTTAATGGACCTCCACAGAGATCCAAATTGCCCGAAAATGAGGAAGCTGGGAATTTTTCTAGAGTTTCAGGAATAGAACCGTTTAATTTGTTGTTTGAGACATTGAACCCTTGTAAACCGGCAATATCAATGCTAGGCAAAGTACCCGAAAAATCATTGTTATCAAGATTAAGAACTGATAAATGAGTAAGATTATTAACAGAGAAAGGAATTTTCCCAGTGAAATTATTTGAGGAAAGAACTAAACGATTCAACCGATTCGATGCAGTTAGACTCATCGGGAACTCACCGGATAACACATTGTGCTGGAGATAAACACTTCTTAACAGCTTCAAGTTGGAGAAATCTGACGGAATCGGACCAGATAAACGATTTGCTCTCAGACTTAGAACTCTTAACTGATTCAAATTACCTAATGTGTTGGGTGGAATCGAACCAACAAGACCAGTACCTGGTAATCGAAGTGAATAAACATAAGATCTTGATGAATCGCATTCAATACCTACCCAGTTACAAACTGAGTCTGATGCGTTCCATTTGAGACGATTCTCATGTGGAGTTTGATTTAAGAAACTAAGCAACCCATTTTTTTCAGCTGCACTTGGTTCTGAATCAACAATTAGTCTACCATTACATAGCAATAGAATCAAAACAGAGAAAACAGAGAAAAATGCCATTGGAGAGACAGAGAAAGAAAAAAATGAGGTTTATTTCTGTTTTCTGTTTTTTTAGTTTACAGAGTTTGGATTTTTAAAGGTGGGTTATGAAAAGTGTTTATTTTACAGCTAGAAGGTGAAGGAGAAGAAGCCATATGGATAGAGGAGAAGAGATGATGGAGATGGAGATGAAGAAGAATAATTCTCTTCTCTGCTCTGCTGGTGAGAAATAATAGAGAGAGGGTTTGAGAATTCTTTTTGATTTTATTTTAATTTTTTTCAAGAGAGGAGAAAAAAGAGAAAGTAGGTATCACGAGGTAAACAAAAGTGAGAATAAGGACAGTGTGCGAGGAAAAAAACAGAGAAGAAATCAGAAAAGTCTAGCTGGGATTAAAAAACGTTTTTATTCACACCATTTAGTCCATTTTTACGAAACGTATAGAACTGTAGAAAACGGAAAAATGTATTAGTAGAAAACGCGAAACAGTTTGGTTTTGGCAAGAAAATTGAGATTAATTGGACGACTTGAATTGGAAAATCTTGAAGAAAATTTTTTGAAGCAAATTGGAAAATCTTGATGATATTAATGGGATGCTTTAGAAAGAAGTTATTAATTGGGAAACTGTACAACAATTTCACATTTAGGAGTTTTTAATGTATTCCTTCTTTAAGTGGATATCGGAAGAAGAGGAAACGGTCGTTTTGGAGAATTGATTAAGAAGTTTGTAAATGAATACAGGTTGTTAGACGTTGTCACCAAATTGAAGTGCTAAATTTATTTGTTTAAGGCAAATGGATGGGCTTTGTTGGACTCCATCAGGAAATTAGATGTCTGATCTTGTGTTTAGGATTTTTTTCATTTGTTTTGGCAACAGAACTCGCTATTGTGCGTATGAGGGCAATTCCCATGGCAATTGGTAAAAAACGAAATTTGTTGAGCCAGGTGGATGGGTAAATTGGTTTTCGCACTATGGAAAATGCAGTGGGCGAATGGACATCAGAAGTGCGGATTAACTAAGGCCGCGCGGTCAATATAGATCCGCTGGCGGTTAATGTTCACCCGCTGGTGGGTTAACCAATCCACGAAAAACTTTTAAACGGTCACCGGAACGGTTAGTTTTCTACCCTAATAAATACTACTCGAGTTTGATCTCCCAAAATCACAACAATCTTTCATCCAATCAATCTTTTTTCGGCCGCTTTCAATTTTCAACCATGAATACTGATTTTGGTTCATCTGAGGAAGATAAGGAGATGGATGAAACCTTGTATGAAGAAGAGGAAGAAATGTATATAGAGTTTTTGCGTAAAATGGATGAAGACGCAATTCAAGATAGAAGGAGGCGAAATGTTGCAATTACAATCAGGGATGACACCAAAGCCGTTAGAGCCACATGAGGTTATGACCAGAAGATGGACATGGCGAGATCGACATTTTTACCATGACAAGATGATGCATGATTTATTTTAATCATGGATGTGTCTATTCCGATGAGGATTTCAACGTCGATTCTGCATGGGCCGCAACTTGAAACAAAGGATTATTGTCGAGCTTTGTCAGGTACAACCTTTATTTAATTATCAATATGATGCACGACATGTACGAGGATTTAGTCCCGAACAAAAGGTCACTGCCGCCCTCCGTAGACTATGTTACGACATACTAGCGGATTCCACAGATGACTACATCTGTATTGGAAAAAAAATCGATTTTAGGTATCTCAAATTGTTTTGCGAAACAATAGTCGAGCATTTTGGTTCAAATTTTTAAAGAAAGCCTACTCAGGAAGATGTCAAAGAATCACTGCTGAAAACACCATGATGGGTTTCCAGGAATGCTAGGTAGTCTTGACTGCATGCGCTAGACGTGGTGTGCGTGTCCGGTTGAATGGGCAGGCCAATATAAGGGTCATTATCCAAAACCAACTGTAATTTTGGAAGCTTCGGCTACTTATGATTGTTGGTTTTGGCATGCCTTTTTTGGACTCCCGGGTTCAAATAACGATCTCAACGTTCTACATAAGTTGTCATTGTTTGAAGATCTTAAGCATGGGATCGCCCCGCGCTGTAATTTCACCATCAACGGTCATGACTACACTCAGGGGTATTATCTAGCGGACGGGATCTATCCAGAATGGTCAACTATGGTTCAAGCTTATAATCAGACAGGCTTTGGACCGACGACTACGAAGGATATGAAGTACTTTAACTGCTAACAAATGAAGTGCATCAAGGATGTTGAACGCACTTTTGGCATACTGAAAAGGAACTTCGCCATCATAGCTGGGCCGGCACGCCTTTTTGATTTTCAAGAAATGAACAAAATTATGCTGACTTGCATCATTCTGCATAACATGGTCGTTGAGGAAACCAAACGTGACTCGGATGTTGCATTGCAAAGCACATTTTGTGCCGACTTGTCGACCTTCATATTTTTAAAGGGTACATTTGGGTTCTATATAAAAAATAATTTTTCGGTTTTATTAAATGGAAAAGTTAAGATTTAGTTTGAAAGCAAATAACTTAAGAGAATACGAAATAATTTTGTATTTTTTTGTAAAGAAAAAAGCATCGCTTCTGGCTTTTGAGAATGACTTTTATTTCTGGTAGCTAAAAGGGTGTTCGTATACACCTTGAGAAGTTATTTTTTGACTTTTATAAATAGAAACACTAGAAGTAAGTTTGGCAACACAATTTCCAGATGATTTACACAATTTCCATAAGTTGATTTTAAAAACAAAAACATTTGATCCACAAAAAGTTAACATTTTGCTTATAGAAGTCATTCTGAAATTATGTGTACCCAGACCAACTTCTGATCTTTTTACCTATGGGAGTTAAAATGCAAAAAATCTTTTTACATCTGACTTCTGAGAATTACTCCAGCTTTTATCATCCAAACATCCTACAAGGGTCTTCTACTTGATGTGAGAATGAAGAATTTTCGGATTTGCTATTGTATGATTGTAGGCGTATGTTTTGGGAATAAAATAGGGAAATATTACAACCTCTCCCCCGGAGAGTTGAGGAACATCTCTTTCATACGAACAAAACTGAAATGGATAATCTAATTTTCCTAGCATATTTGAGAAGATTTTTTTTTTTTTTTTGATAAACTCCATATTCATTAAAAGCAATCAAGTTACATGGAGAAGATTAAGTACATCATCAAGTGTAAGAAACAACAAGCTAGATCAGTACAAACCCTAATGTTCCAACAAGAGAAAGAGTTGGTACATCGGAAACAAGACCAATTACAAGCATGAAAAGAACCGATAAATCGGAGAAGAATGGTTTCTAGGATGTTAGTCCAACCATTTTGATGTTTGTCTTCCAGAGAAAGATGAGCTCCACTGAAAGAGGAGTATTTTACCCAATGTCTTGATGTCGGAGAAGATTCCGGTGGCCGAAAAATATCGCCGTCGATGTACTTCAACCTTTTGTAACACAAAGAAGAATTGCTTCTAAAGCCATAGAGAAACTTCATAAAGACGCAGATAAAAAACGCCATGAAAGCGCATAAACCATGCCGGAAAACATGGAGGATGAAACATCCTAAACCCTAAACAAACTTGAAAACCCTACTAAATCTACTGAACTTAACCTAAAAATGAAAGAACTAGTTAAACTACACCTATTACTGCTCATGTCTACTTAGATCCGTGAAGACCCAAACAGATCTGAGCAGTTTCAACGCTCGTCGGAAAACTGCTCTCTCTCGCCTGAAATCGCTCTCGAGAGGGGAAGAAGAAGAGAGATAAAGTAACTAATTGTGCCAAGAAAGTAATTAAAAACTTGGAGATAATGTTTGGTTTGTCCTCAACTTGTTTCTGGCACGATAACAAGGAGGCAACCTAAATCCAGCCTAACTTGAGTAAACTTGACTTAACACACGTTTGCATTTCATTAAGCAACCAAATTGGGTACATTAATCCCACTTACAGACAGATCATTGGTATCATTTTGGTTTAGTTTTCATTACAGAATCAAATATAATCTTCGAACAACCACTTTGAATTATCACGTTGTCCTCCTACATTATAATTGTATGAACGAGCAATGTCGCTACATTTTTTTATAACTCGGACATTTTAGAAAAAGGAAATAGAAAACCATTATCATCACAGCTTTCATATGACAATCTATACGTTGTCTTTGGAATGTTCGTTCAATGATAATGCGAAGTATTTATTATTTACAGCAGCTTATATGTACGCACGGCAATGAGACCAAAACAATGTTTCTTGTATTATCTACTACACATACGCGTTTTAGAATCATATCTCACATGAGACATAGTAAATGAAAAAAATAATTTGTAACCTGGGTTTCCGTCGAGATCTGACTTTGATACTCAATTTTCTTCTTCGAAAATTAAGACCAAGCAGAACCAACGATCCCAATAAACCCATCTGATTTGATAATCTTTTTTTTGGAGACAATCATTTTTAAGTTTATTTTTTATAGGAAGTTTGACAACTGGAAATAATTTTGTGCAAGTAAGAAGTTACTTTATTTTTTCAAACACCTACCAACTTTGTATTTTTTCGCTTTTAGAAATTGAAAAGCAACCAAGTGGTTGCCGAACACCCTATTAAATAGATCAAATTGGTTCGGCACCAAACCCGGATTTGCCCAAAATGAAATTCCAGATAATTGCTTGTAACTTCAAATCTTTGCCATGGTACCGACAATGCAAAAGAAGAAAAAAAGATAGTTCACACTTCATAGTAGTAAAGCATGAGACTTTTTTTAGTACTTGCTATCTTTGAGTCGCCTCAGTTATTGGCATGGGCCAGCTAAAATGCATCTTCCGTTTGGTTTTCAAATTTTCAAAATTGTCCCAACGGATATGCAACTGAGCTCAGCTCGCAATGAAGACTAGTACAACTACATTTGGTTGCATCCATTTGTATCGATTGATGCTGTATAGTGTAGCTGCTGAGATTGGGTAAAGGAAAAAAAAATGGGGACCAACTACTAATAATAATCTTGACTAAAGGGAAGATAAGGTATGGTAAGGAAGCCGTCATTATGTCTGTGGGTAATGGTGGCTGCTATTTTCATCATATTATTGATATCTCACGTCTTACTACAGACTCTCCCTTACTCTCTAGGGACGTTCATTATCTCCCAAAAAAAAGTACACTTTGTCTACACTTCTTGATCCCACTGAACTTTTTTGTGGTTGTAGACTTGTAGTCGCTTTATCATGATTTCCATGTTATTACCTCTCTAATGAGTAACTGCACAGTGCGAGGAAGGGTTTAGAGTCCAGAGTGTGCATGATTTACCGTACTGGCCGATACGTATATGTATAAAACATTTTTGATGTATCGAGTTTTTATCAGTATGTGTCCGGCTAGTGAAATTTGTATGAAATTGAGAGGGATGAAATTTATCACGATATCATATTGGTATCGTGATAAATGGATATGGACTACTATGACCGGTTAGGCTAATGAAGCGCCAAGATGGCGCGATACAGCGTAGCCGGCCTAGTTAGTGTTCAGCCAAGATGGCGCTGCACTGCATAGACTATTAAGCGCCAAGATGGCGGGACCCTACAGGGCCAGTGTAGCGCGAAGATGGCGCTACACTGTAAGGACATTGGCCAAGTAATGAAGCTTATTGGCTAACACAATGAAGCTTCATCGAGGGAAAGGCAAGGCAAGGCCGAGTTGACAAATGTAACATGCGATGTTGGCATTCAGGCATATCCATGGAATTGAGTTGGCCCAAACTCAAGGATGATGCAGTAAGGTAAAATAGGCCAAGAGTTGGCATATGCATTAGTTCAAGGCTGGCCAAAGCTTGAACAGTGCAAGCAAGGTAGTAATGCAAGAGTGGCATTGCTATTGTCGAACAAATTGGCTAAGTGAAGCATATGACGCATGAATAACCAGAATGAGCTAAGGAAGTGGCCGAGATGATTGTAGCGCAGAGATAGTTGTACATTAGCTTAGGCCAAGAAGACTGCAGGGCCAAGATGGATGTGCATTTGATCAATGCCAAGTTCAGTAAACCACAACAATGGTGCAAGATGGCTCAAGTGACGGTTAAGAGTTGGTTATTGGCTTCACAAACATGCCAAAGGTGTGAGACAAGATATAACGGTTATAAAGCAATTTTATAAGCGTGGGAGAGTGTTCATAACTGGTTGAGAACATGTGTTGGGTGTTGGATCGAGTTTAAAGAGAAACTGGCCAAGTTGGCACAATTATTAGCGGTTATGGAACTGCTCCATGGGACAGATGACTGTCCCATGCGTGTGCAACCGTTGTGCATGGTTTTTTGTCTAGCAAATCTATTGTATAAATAGTGCTAAGGCATAGGAAAATCAGTAGGCTTACATAGAAGATTGTGAGACTCAAATTAAGAGAGTTTTGGTAAGGTTAAGGCTTGGTTCAAGAGGAACAAGTCTGTGTAAGTCCCTAAGTGGTCAAGTTTTGTATATCTTCCCTTTGATGCAATAAAATGGATTGATTGTGTCATGTTCTAAGTGTTCTTGGTCGGTTGATTGTGTTAGTGAATGTATGGCATTGTTTGAAGTCTTTATGGTAAGCATTTGAGAAGTTAAGATAAGTGAAAGAAGGCTAAAGACTTCGGCTGTAAAACTATAGAGTTGGTTGTTTGCATTAGTGCAAACTTATAAGGCTGAAGTACGAGTTGGTGAAATTTGATTCACTAAACCACTGTGCTGCCGGGTTACATTTGCACAGAAAATTTGCAAGGTGCATTTGCAGGTATAACAATTCGGGTATCAAAGCTGTGTTTGGTACACAGTTTAAGTGTATTTGTTAGATAATACGCTGATACTTCTTTCTCTCTTAAGCTATTTTCCAGTGAGCAAGTAAGTTGCACGTTATTTTCAGAGAATTTGCATTAGAAATGGGTTCTAATGGCACTGTGATCGACGAAGAATTACCGGGTATGTTTGATCAATAAGAGGAGTATGGTGATCTTGGCAACCTGACTATAGACATGAGTTGTGATAGCCTAGATATTCCTCTTGTTTTATAAGAAAACGACAAGCTATATTTACTTGAAGGAAGAACATCAGATTGGTTCAAAGAATTTGACGAAAGGGTAGGTGCAGTCGAGGACAAGGTGTCTGATGCAGCCTTGTTGAATTGCGAAACCAATGTTGAAATGACTGAATTGAAGGGGCAATTTAGTGACATGAAGACCATACTAACAAGCCATGCGAAGCTAATGTCCGAGGAGATGACAATCCTTCGCAAGTTAATCAGTAATGGCATGTTTGTAGGGGAAAATGTAAATGGAGAAAGCTCTAATCGAGTCTCTGAGCCAAGAATTTATGCGGGTTCCAGAAATGCTAGAGAAATTTAGAATTTCTTGTATGACGTTGAGACATACTTTGAGGCAAATGGAACTGGGAAAGGAAAAATGGTAACTCTCGCAGGCAATTACCTAGGTGGTGATGCCAAGGTTTGGTGGAGATCTATGCTGCAAGAAGATGAAGTTGTTGGTTATCCCAATCCTATTTCTTCGAATGACATGAAAGAAGGACTAAGATGTCAGTTCTGGCCGAGCAATGGTGCTTGGTGCGCAATAGAAAGTTTGCGTAGGCTAAAAATGACGGGTTCACCACATTCCTATTCTGAAAACTTCCTTTCATTGGTGCAAGAAGTGCATGGCATGAGTGAAGAAGATCAGATGTTCCAATTTCTGTGTGGTGTGAGTTCTTGGGTTATTGATGATCTCAAGAAGTGCAAAATTCAGAGTATCCAGATGGTTATTCAAACAGTAAGAGAGTTTACCAGTTGCACACATATTGAAGATGTGCAAAGCTGTGAAGGAAAGGCCAAAGGAAAGGAAAGATCTGTAGGCAGTAAGTGCAAGCATGAGCCAAAGGAAGATGAACTATTCCCTTCAGCCCGAAAGTATGGGGGATGTTTCATTTGCAAAGGCTTACATTTCGCTAGAAGCTGTCCACTCAAGGCGCAACTTAATGCATCAGTTGGGGATGACTATGGGAGTCATTCTAGCAAGACTCGTGAAGCCGAAGTGATTGTACAAGGAAGAGACCTCACAACGAAGTTGTTGCTCACTTCGACAAAGGCAAAAACTAAGCTAGAACAAGAAGTAGTGTTGTTGTCTCCATTGGCAACACTTGGGACAGAAAACAATAGTGTTTTCTAAGCTTGTTTTATGTAGCTTTAGTTGTTGGTTGTTGCAAAATTTGTGTATAAAGTTTGAGTTGTACATAATTTTATTTGAGTCTTCAAGTTCGTATAGACTTTGCTTTGGTGTAAGAAATTTACTTTGTTAATGAAGTTTTAGCTTTCAAAATGATCAATGGATCAATCATGTAATGGTACATGGTCTTACTTTGTGAGAGCAGTAATGAATGAAGGTGTTTTCGTTTTTAAAGTCTTGCCTTTTTATTTACGATGTAAAGCTAGTTCATGGGGAAGTGCTGCAATAGCATACTTAGCCTAACATATGTAATAGTGAGACAAGGTGAAGGCTAATAAGCAAAGAATAGGACAAGGGTCCTAGTTGATGCGAAAGTGATATTGCTATTTGGGGATTGCAATATGGCACGACGACGGATAGGGGGCGACAGTGCAAGCAATACAACAAGAAAGAAATCATTCCATCAGCGACCATGAGTTGGTTAGAACTCATAGCCTAGAAAAAGGCACACTCTTTCCATGCAATCTAGCAATGCAGTTCAAAGAAATAGTTGGAGACATATTGGCTTTGAAGGTATGGCGTATGGACAGCTAAAAGATTAGTTATGTTATGTCCAAAGATAGTTAGTCACAGTTGCGTAGATGGGCTGTGCAACTTAATATTTTTTCTTTAGCGAGTTAGGCAAAGAAAACTTGCATGTTTTGTTTGATGGCCACATTCATAGAAATGGGTTTTGCGTAATCAGAACTTGCGAGGCATGAAGTGCTTGGTTCAGGGTATCTTATGCAAATGAAACCCTATGCACTTTGTGACATGCTTAACAGAGAGCGTGGAGGACAACAGTCCAAGGCAGGTGCCAGCAAAATTGATTGAAATTGGAGGCCAAGTCGTTTATAAGTCCTTATCATGTTGAGTTAGATGCAAAAGGCAACGTCAGGAGGCAAAAGGCTATGGTAATGATCGTAGTGATCAGTTTGGGAAGAATCATTTTGTGCGTACACTTAGGCATAAATGATTCAAGTGGAATTCAGGCCTAACTTGGATGAATTGGTCAAGAAGAATTTCAAGTTTGCATTTGAGTATTGATGCATGAATTGAGTAGCAGCTGAAGCGTAGTGCAAAATGCCAAAATGTGGCTCAAGTATATGAGATCAATAGCAAGGAAGTGAAGCTAAGTGATGTTGATGCTATAGCATGTAAGTTTGCTAAGGGTATTTTGCGAAAGCCAACAAAAATTGCTGAATTTCAGAAGAGGTTCTGAAAGTGCATGCAGCAAAGTTAAGACAAGTATAATGTTTATACTTGGTCGCGTTCAACGAGGGCGTTGAACGAATTAGGTGGGTGGGTGGGGTGGGGGGTCTATAACCGATCAAGCTAGTGAAGCGCCAAGATAGCGCGATACAGCATAGACGGCATAGTCAATGTTTATCCAAGATGGCGCTGCACTGCATAGACTATTATTAAGCGCCAAGATGGTGGGACCCTATAGGGCCAGTGAAGCGTGAAGGTGGCGCTACACCGTAAGGACATTGGCCAAGTAATTATTAGCAGACACAATGAAGCTTCATAAAGAGAAAGGCAAGGAAATGCCAAGTTGACAAATGCAACATGCGATGTTGGCATTAAGGCATATCCATGGAATTGAGTTGGCCCAAACTCAAGGATGATGCAAGAAGGTAGAATAGACCAAGTGTTGGCTTATGCATTAGTTCAAGGTTGACCAAAGCTTGAACAGTGCAAGCAAGTTAATAATGCAAGAGTGGCATTGCTATTGTCGAACAAATTGGCTAAGTGAAGCATATGACGCATGAATAACCAGAATGAGCTAAGGAAGAGGCCGAGATGATTGTAACGCAGAGATAGTTGTACATTAGCTTAGGCCAGGAAGACTGCAGGGCCAAGATGGATGTGCATTGGATCAATGCCAAGTTCAGTAAACCGCAACAGTAGTGCAAGATGGCTCAAGTGACGGTTAGGAGTTGGTTATTGGCTCCACAAGCATGCCAAAGGTGTGAGACAAGATATAACGGTTATAAAGCAATTTTATAAGCGTGGGACATAACTGCTTGAGAATATGTGTTGGGTGTTGGCTCGAGTTTATAGAGAAACTGGCCAAGTTGGCACAATTATTAGCGGTTATGGAACTGTTCCATGGGATAGATGGTTGTCCCATGCGTGTGCAACAGTTGTATACGATTTTTGGCCAGGAAAGCTGTTGTATAAATAATGCTAAGGCATAGGAAAATCAGTAGGCTTACATATGAGATTGTGAGACTCAAATTGAGAGAGTTTTGGTAAGGTTAAGGCTTGGTTCAAGAGGAACAAGTCTGTGTAAGTCCCTAAGTGGGCAAGTTTTGTATATCTTCCCTTTGATGCAATAAAATGGATTGATTGTGTCATTTCTAAGTGTTCTTGGTTGGCTGATTGTGTTACTTAATGTATGGCATTGTTTGAATGCTTTATGGTAAGCATTTGAGAAGTTAAGAGAAGTGAAAGAAGAATAAAGACTTCTGCTGTAAAAACTGTAGAGTTAGTTGTTTGCATTAGTGCAAACTTATAAGGCTGAAGTACGAGTGGGTGAAGCTTGATTCACTGAACCACTGTGTTGTCGGGTTATATCGCGCAAAAAAATTGCAAGGTGCATTTGCAGATGTGACAACTACCATGGTTCAGAATTCGGTTGAAGTGCGTATTTATGAAACCGTATACGGTGGCTTTCACAATGTTTTGTTGGTCATGAGGAGAATTGGCGACCAACGGATTTCGGTAGTGCATAATGCCGTGCAAAAACTAGTTATACTTCACTTGGATTCTAAGGAGAAAGTACTGCTAATCTACCTAGCTGGAGTGTTATATATCTTCGGTTGCAAGACAAAATTACTAGGGTGTCTGTTGCTTTAGCAAAAAGAAACGAGGTCTCTCTAAAGTGAGCGAAAGAAAAAAGTAAGCTAGCGCGATCAATGGAAACGTGGGTGATGATTAGCTTGTCCAAAGAAAACAACAGTATCCTAGGCTTATAGGATGTAAAGAAAGACCGGCGTATGTTTGAAGGCACAGAAATCTTCACTCATCATGATTTAATATCTTTACTGCTTATATATATATATTTGTGTGGCGTAAACCAGGGTGAACACAGCCGAAACTGCAAACTATGGCATGGGAAGAATGAGCTTGTTTTCCATGTTTGTGTGCAGCGATGGCTTTTAGGACTTTGCTGGCACCTGGTGGCACGAGCAATCACGCTAGCCAATATATATTTATTTATGCAAACCTTTTCTTAGTAATAACAACATGGCATAATTATACGTGGCTGGCTGGCTGGCTGGCATGCAGACAGAAGTGGAGGTTTTGGACCCATGATAAAATGATGAGATTGAGAAAGAAATGTGTATTGGTGAAGCCTAACAATCATAGAGAGGAGTAAAGGTTACAACTTTCACTGTTGGGCATTATGAGACAGCTCAGGAATGCATTAACCATCATTGTCTGCAGGGATTAGTTTAGAGATGAAATTATGATAACAATCTTAGTCGATACCCCAAGTCTCTAATTGCAAAAATGATTTAATAGACATGCCACTCGTCCGTTGGAATAGTTCGAGTGGCGTGTTTCTGACAATTCGTTCTCCTAGTTATCCTTGGCTCACAGACTCACATTCAACCCGACATTCCTACTTCAGTTTTCAGTTTCCTAGCTCAAGGGCGATCAGAGTGTCCACATGCATACACCAAAAGAAGTGTGCGCACCCTAGTACTGACTCATCTACCAAAAGAAGTGGCCATTTCCAGGCACCGCGCATACTTGTATAGTTCATTCAAACAAGTTGTACTCCTGAGCTACCCAGTAGGATTGCAAAATCATCACAAACAATTTTAAGGCCAGTAACCCAATTAATTATTACATAAAATTGGTTTGATGAGAATTCGATAAATAAAACTATCACATAAAATTTCATATTCTCGGGAAAAAAATCATATCTTCAGGTATCCAAGTGCATAACAATGTTTCGCTTTCACTCGGCGGCGTCACACTAGTAATACAAGATTCTCAGCAAAATACAGAGGTTGTATAGTCAAGTAAAGATACTCTAAAGGTTAGAATCGAACTAAGGTAACAAGAATGGAAAAACTGCCGCCTTACCTGCCGCATATGTTACAACTGCAAAATCACCTCTTGTTGATTCTCAACAATTAAATCCTACTTAAAAAGAGAAAAATATTAGAGAGAAAAAATGGTCACGATACCTTTTGTCAGTCTCCCATGCAGTCTAAAAACCCCTGCAACTCTCTTAAACCTTCAGCAGATATGCTCCGGGCAAGTTGCACTCGCGGCCTTGGAGCAACCAGGTTTGGCGGTGGGTTTGAATCAAAACACACCACCACAACAGATAAATTGTCCCCACTCTTTCTCTTAAGGGCTTCATCTACCAGCTCTTTACTACACCTGATTGGGTCATTGTGTTCTTGGAGCTTCCGTCGTGCAAAGTCCACAGCATTCTGGCTCCTGAACACATCCCAGATCCCGTCACAGCCCATGATCAAGAATTCATCCTCCTCCGTCAACCTAGTCCTCATCAACTCGGGTTCAGCACTGAGGGGACCACCATTTTGATGCTTCAATCCTTCCATGTGCCAGTCACCCAGAGCACGAGCAACATTTAGCTGCCCATTGAGGTAACCGTCATCAATATAACCTCCGGAAGCTTCTATCCGCGTCCTCTCTTTTATGCAAATCGGTTTGTGATCCCTTGACATCTCAACTGCTTTTCCGCGACGACAGAGTACCGCCCTGCAATCTCCAGCATTTGCTACAACCAACGACCTGACAGCACCAAACAGGAGAATAATTAAAAATTTGTATCCTGGACCAAGCGAAATAACTTCTCACAGACTTGTTGCTAGCAGTTTTTACGACCTATAACATACATCTATGATAAAAGAGAGGAGCTTCAAGGTCATTATTTAAGTCGTCTATGCTATATAACTATATAAATAAACCAAGCAGTGTACTTTGTACTGTGCAATGAAGACGTGGGTTTCCAGATCAGGTTGATCTCCACATGCAGCCCACATGGGCGGGCAACATCCAGTTCCCAGTATGTGCAACGTATTCAGCATTACATGTACAAATCACAAATTACCATATTATACTTGAGAATCAAACAAAAGATTGGCAGCATGATACAAAAGTTATTACTGATCCTATTAGTGGAATTTCCAAGGACGGTAACATGAGGGTCAATTTTGCAGTAAGGTACGTAGTCACAGAAGTAATGCTTCCACAAAAAGTTGTGCCAAAATATTCTCAAGAGAGCCCTTACCTCCCATACACAAGAGCTGTCAGTGCAGTTGTACCAGAAGCAAGAGCAGTATCAGTGGAACAAGCTTCTGCAAAAGCGCTATCTGCTTGCAGGAAAGCAGAAACAACTGCCCTTTCAATCTCCTTCGGGAAGTCTTCATCCTCTAGGATGAGCCTTGGGAGATTGTTACGAGCAAAGTCCGCAGCATGTTTTCCGCCATGACCATCAAAGACCTGATCGAACCAAGATTTATGAGCATAAATTTAAGTAAGGTCAAAGCACGCATCTTGATTCTGACAAGGATGAGATTTTTCCAGAGCACTTAAGCCAATCTTACTAGAGAAGTGTATGTCAGATCAACTAAACCATTTGGCCTATCAAAATACTCATGACTGCCTATCATAGGGTAAGCTGTACACCAATCACAGTGGAGGTCATGGGCTCAATTCTATAAAGGCAGGACATTTTGCAATTGCTGTGGAAAGTGAGGTCAAAACCAATGCAACCATGATGGCCCAACCCTTGAGCCACTTACTACTGCAGAGTCAGAGCTAAGTTTACTCTTGGTCTTGCAGAACATATCCTACACACTTTCACTATAACACAATAATGAGAAAAGTGCATGGTCTCAGTGAAATTCAAAAGATCCACATCTTCCTTCCCATGGATAGTTGGGAGTTCAGCGAACAGGAAATGCATAATATGTCCTTCCACTGTGTCATACTAATCACCAGTTTAGCTAATCTTGTACGTGGGGTTTTAACATCTTCCCGATAATATCGAGGGATCAAGAAAGGTAAACTAGTGTTGTTTCTTTATCAACTAGAAACCACACATAGGAATACTAGTTAGTGATGATCAGTCGCAAAGTGCAACTCTAGACCATTGTGGGAATATATGTATTAGTCTTAAGTAGTGAAGGATAGAGAAATACCCCATAAAAAGCTCCGGGCCCTTTACCGAAAAAATTCTTGATCCCATAATCATTTACGAAATCATCAACACAAATATATGCATCTTCCATGTTTGGACGAAATCCAATGTCAGTCCATGCTCCAGAACGAACAATAGGAATGAACTCCGTCTCATAGAGCTCACCAACAACTGGTGGTCCAAAAGAAACATCTGAAGGCATCTTTACCTGCTAAAGCTACAATCAGTACCGCAATTCATTGGGAATAAAAAACAAGATTCAACAATGTTTGTTTTCCCGGTAGTACAAACAGCATATATATAAGCTCCAAATAGGAATACCCATATCGTCTTTGTCCACAATAATAACATGCTCTTGTTACAGCAAATCAAGAAGTTTAACGAGAAAGATTTTAAGACTATGGCATAATCTAACGTTAAGATGACATGTTGATTTAATAATCAACAAGGATAACCTGCTCTCCTTACATTGGAAAAGCCAACTATCTTATCTACGTGCTGTTTCTTTAGTTCATCCATAAATTAAATTTTCAGTGTGAGAGTAAACAGATCACTGAACATGCAATGCAATCCTAACCTGCAAAAGCGGCTTAACGGATAGAAGACCAGACTATAAGAGTACTACGAGAACCACTGTTGGTACACAAAAGAATTAACTGAATAACGGCAAACTCGTATACTTGAACAAAACAGACAAGAAAAAAAGGACGGTATCATACTTGGGATTTTTATTGAGAAAAAGGGAAAATGAGAAAAGGAATGCGACCACACGAAAGGAAGAAGAAAGAAATCCTATACCTGATATAGATTTCAATTGTATAAGGATATATAAAGCAAAAACAACATATGCCGAACACTAGAAATGAAGAGAACAGTGTCATAAAATCTCATAAAAATGATATTCGATAAACGAGCCTTACAAAGCATTTTCAGAAAAATCTCAGTTATCATTTAGTGCAACACAAGGGAAATGGAAGATGTATCATTGAACCAGAAGTCATATCAAACTGTTAACAGAGGCACCAATCACAAGCAGGTTCAGGGAAACCCCAATTTTGGTCATTAAATACTTCAGATCCATATGCAATCAGTAAGCAGTATCCACCGATAAGATACAGCAGCCAAACGAAGGCAACAAGAAAAGCAAGCACCTTTAAGATGTATTTTTAAGAATTTTTCTGTAACTGAGGTTCCAATTCTTGACAGTGTTGTACAATTGACCATGAAAGTTTTTAAGAATGATTCCAAATCACATCGGGTATCAGTTGACACCCTAGGGTACTTCAACATGTAAGAGCAAGCACTATGGAGGGGTGTTTTTCTTGGCTTTGGCTAGATTATAGCCAAGAGTAATCACTATGAAAAGAAATTTTCTCGATTGTAGATTGTAGCCAAGCATTGGCTAGTGGGTGCTAAAGATGTGCAGCACTCACTAGCCAAGGCTTGGCTTGCGAAAACTGAGTTTCCATAGTGTGCAGAAGCTGAGTTTCAGTAGAGTACCCCAGACGGATACCGTCCAGTTTTTTATGGAAACTCAGTTTTTATATGCCCATAATTATTATTTTTCCCTATTTGTACATAAAACAACCAATATATTGGATCAAAAAACAACTTGATGTACTAAGTTTCCGTTTGTCACTATATGGACGGTTTCCGTCACTATAGATCCAAACACCATAGAACTTGATTTTTTTTTCCTTCTCTTGGCTTGGTCGCAAAATCCAAACTATAGCCAAGAAATGGCTGACCATAGTGCTTGCTCTAATACGTATCATCTTATTCTGGAACACAACTAAGACTGAACAAACTAAAACTACAATCAAAACATAATTGAGACAGCAAGAAAATTCAGATGTTGGCAAAAAGTGGAAAGGACTGACAAAAGCAAACTGGTATAGGAAGCAGGCATAAATAGAAACTAAGCCACGCAAACTGTGCTTATATTTGATGACAGCATAAAACACACTAGCAACAAACACAACAAAGCCACACAAACTGTGCTTATATTCGATGACAGCTAAGTTAGATCAAATTTCTTCACTTCAAGGTCTAAGCTTCCACCAAAGTGATTTCCGGAGTTTTACTAAAATGATTATTGCATTCCTAGTTAAATGCAAGGTAGAAATGTTCCAAGGTGCACCTCACCGATCTGTCCTCATGACAAGGTGTAAAACAATCTTTATCAGGAGTACCAGCAGTTAGGGGTAAATAGACTTCCTTCGCTCAGTCATCTCCAATCGATCCTCCCTTATTCCTAAACTACTTAGTTTATGCAGTTGTTCCTCAGCTTTTCCCTACTTGACAAGTCCTGTACAAATTCACCATTAACTATATAAGAGAAGCTCTTTAGTAGGTTCTTACATAATAAAGCACACCGGACAGATGATCAAAACGCTTGGCCCTCATATCAGTTAAGCATTCATCTCACACAAGACTGTTGCATAAGCAACTAATAACCAATTCAAGCGCAGAGAGCAGAAGGTGATAGAGATGGGAGGAATTTTTCAACTTCCACATCCAGCATCCCAAACACATACTCTATGATTAACCCATTTAACTTAAAACTGCACTAGCCTGCTTTCGACCAATTAAACCTACCATACTACCATAAGGGGTGTATCCTCGCAAACCCATTGGGGTATTGATAAAAAATGTTCTAACTTGTGTCAATTCTAAAAACAAACTCATACCATACTTGATGAACTCATCTTAAACTAAACCCAATTTATGTTCACATAAAAGAATTAAAACTGTAACCATTCTGATTGCAATGAGTATAGAAATCACAAAACAACCCAAACCCTAGAATTCAAAAAGGCATTACATTTACAGCAGAGCAAGAGATGGAGAGGAGAAACTTACTAAAGATGGATGGCGAATGAGTGTTTTGTTCCCAACTTTAGAGTTACTAAAACACTGTCTGTAAGCCCCAGCAAGTGGATTTGGTGGTCTACCACCATTATTATCATTTGAACTATCATTTTCCATATTACTACTACTCCCTTTACTTCCTTCCATTCTTCTTCAATCAAATTCCCCAAATTGAAGCTCAAAAATTCAAACTTTATTACTCCTAGGGTTTCTTCTGTTTTTCTACTTAGGGTTTTTGGGGTTTGAGATTTAGTTTGAACACATTTCTGTATGTCTCAATGCGGTTAGAGATTCTAGATGACACGGTTTTGCGGAGAAATACGGCAACAACAGCAACAGCACACAGCTACAATGACTACTCACTTACTCATAACTCATTCATTCATTTGTTTCTCGTTGGCTCCATTTCAGGCGCACATATGCAGAGGACAGTGAAAGAGAGTGAGGTTAGCAGAGATAGAGAGGCTTGGGTGAGTGCACGTGGATAACTTTCTTCTGCAAAGTCAAACTTCGTGAATGAAACCGGATGATGGTCTTTATTTAATGCAGCAAGCACGAGACAAAGTGAACGCCTTTTACTAATACTAGACCGTGCATGCGCCTACCAGGCACCGAGTAACGGTATCAACTAATAGCACACAAGACTTGGTTTTCCTCGTCTCTTTCCTCTTTTTTGAGCTCCGCACTTCCTTCCTCGGCTCTTTTCCTTCAACCTTCTCTTCATCTCTATTAACCAGGTCTCTTAGTTAGATGTTTGTAGAGTAATTCCCCATCTGGATTTCGATCCCAAACCAGATGGGGATCTATGAGCCTGTTATGTTCAAAGTATTGACCAAACTTTGAGGAGATTCTGGGATTTGAAATCGTGCATCTTCTGCATCGAACGTATCTTAGGCATTCTATAGCATCCAACGCATTCTTCCATTCATATATCTACTCTTTCATATTTGTCCATTCATGCTATTGTTCTGCATCTATTGCATCTTAGGCATTCAAAAGCATCCATCGCATAACTCATTTTTCTTTCAATTCTCTGTGTGTTGTTTTCATTTTTGTTTTGCAAATTGTCAAACTAGACACCCTGATTACTCTTATCGTTAATATGATTTCTCTTCTTATTCTAACACACAATTTCTAGTCGATATTGGCTTCAAAGCCTATCTTTTGGTTCTAATTTATGATTTCTCTTCTACTCTTGAGATCCCTATTACTTCCTTCTAAGCTTGATCTCTTTAAGTCGTTTCGTACATTGGGTCTTATGCAGCCTGTACTCAAATCGATTCTCTCACTAATTTCTGGATTTCCTCTCAATCCCTGTTCTAGTCAATGGTACATTTTCTTAAGATTAGCACTGAAGGGTCTTAGCTACATTAACTCTGAAAATAATTAAAGGAAAACCATTTGATTTACTAATAAAAGGATGAGCAAAGATAATACGATAATACATACTGATGAATAGAAAATATTCATTACTTCAACATAGAATGAAATAGTAGATGGATAGTTTTTTTTCTAAATCTTCCTCCTAGTTTGTCAAACTGCCTCCAATCCTCTTTATTCATCTTCTCATGATTCGTCTACCTCCACTAACCCTCCGTTGCGAATCTGTTGATAAATAGCATATTTCCCATGAACATATGCATAATCCATTCCAGGGGAATATTCTGAATGAAAATATGCAGCGGTCACTGGTACTCAGGTGATCAATCTAGCATGAATCTCCTTGATCCTTTCTTTTCCAAGTCTCGCTTTCTCTTCATCGTTTAAATTGCATAAAGCCAGCCTCTGAGCCTGTGCGGGATACAAAAAAAGTCTCTTTATGACAAACGGTGCATCTAAAGTATTGAACACGATGTAGTTGTCCTTCACGATATCGAATTGCCCTAGTAGAAGAAATTTGAGCACTAAGGGGAATTCTAAAATGATTGCAAGCCATATCTTTTCTTTCTTTGTTTCGCTTTCTATAATGTTTTCTTCTTGATTCTACCTTTATAGTCTACCCTTAACCTTTGAGATGCCATAGCATTTAACCTTATTGATTCCTTTACGTTTGGATTAAGTGTTTTCAGACGTTTCATCCCCTCGTTTACACCGTTTATGCAGAAACTTTTCGATTTGTGGCATTAAGGAATAGTAAATTCATTATAGCATAGACTTTTCAGAGTCTTTAACTCTTCTTCTAGCCTGAGCAGTATAGCTCTTTTGTGTTGTCTTCTATCATCTTAACATATTTCGAAATTAGTCAAACGAGGCGAAGACATTTCATTTTATCTGTTCGACAGCTCTATTGGGTCATTTCTCTGCCTGAGACTAGGGGCTGTCCCGTGTCCATCATGATAGACCCTTGCCAAGATAATTAGCTTAGCCGTACTGAGATTAATATTTAAAACTGTAAATAACTATTTTTAACTTATCACAAAAGTTGTGCTGTCGAGTTTGGATTGGTCGAGGTTTAGTTATAAACAACAAAATAGAACAAAGTGTAAGGTTTAGTTTTTCGAGATTTCAAAATCACGAATTCATTAAGAAGCTCTTTAAAAAAATTGAGATTTCCTTTGCTCTTTGCACTGACTGTATGATGTTTTCTCCATCTCCTTCTTTTTAAATTTTCATTCTCTTCACAGTTTTCTCTTCTCTCATGATATTCTTTCTAAGAGCATTTACTTCTTATCAATGGGGGATGGTTATAGTTTATATAAACGTTTGAGTGGCCTCTCTGTAGCTCAGCGTTATGCTAACTACACTAATATAGGTCTTCTACCAACTCTTCTTGCACTAATGAGGGATTATGGTATAAAATAAAATAGTATCCTTGCGCGTATTTTCTCCACTGAGCTTTATACTCCAGTGAATATAAGAGGAGTGTTAAGTCATTTTTGGGGTATAAGAATTGACTTCCAAATTCGTGAGGTTGATCCAAACTTATTTATAATCACTTTTCGCTCAGCTGAAGATCTGAAATTGATAGCTTTGAATGGGCCTTGGTATCCATATGGTAATGTTCTCTCAGCTACTACAGCCTTCCCTAGAATGCGCATCTCTGCTGATGATGTAAAAGGGATTCCACTCTGGGCTAGCATCTCTAATGCTAAGCATGAACACAGAACTGAAGAAAGAGATTAATAACAAGTAGGATAGGAATAGTAAGTAGAGTTTGAAAAGGAAGTGAAACTTCAGACTGTTTTCCAAGAGTTCTGGTGTGGGTAAATATAGAGAAACCTTTAGTAATGAAGCTGTTAGTCAAAGTGGATAGATACCCAATAAGGGAAATAGTTTTCAATTACCTCAACCTTCCATCAAGATTTTGCTCCCATTGCTTTAGGTTCGGTCATAAGATAGACCAATGCTCCATCTTGCAAAAGCTTCCTCTTGAAGATATTTATGACATTGCAATGGCCTCTCCTGCTCCTGGTGACGACATATTTTGGCTAAATGATACACCCGTTCAAATTTGGAACTTTAAAGACAATATGGATGCTCATGGTAACTCAGAATCTGTAGAGAAGTTCTTGGCTATTCCAGGGATTAGTGAAACTATGTATGACTTGTTCAGGGAAGAACATCATCTGGAAGAGCAGTCCGGTCCCAAGCCTACCGATGAATCTTCTAGGATAATGGAGCAATCTTATGAGGTCTTACGCCCTATTACTTATGATGAAGAAATGCCTTTAGCTTCTAACTCTATCTTGGGTAAAAGAACCTTTCCTTATAACCTCACTGAAAACTATATTCCGTTGGATATCTCGAGTTCCGATTCATTTCTTTCAGTTAAATCGGAAACTCATCGAGTGATAGATTCCATAGAACCGATTGAAGATAGCTCTGAACCGGTTAATGAGTTGCTACAGGATATAGTTAATCCATTCCATCCTAGAGCTGATCATGTGGATCCAATGGTCAATAGAAGACTATCTTTTTCCTCTTCATCCCTTTTGAAGACGCTAGAGATAGTTTGGGTTCTCCTTTATCTTCAGACTCAATTTCATCAGCTTTCTCTTCAATTATTGCTAATTCTAATCACTCTAATTTGCATTGAATCTTTGCATCCTTAGCATCTCCTAGAACTCAATCAAAATCATCATTCAAGATTTCAATCCCTGATTTCCCGTCATTCTCCTCATCAGAAGGTTTTTGCATTCTTGCATCTGATAATGACAATTTACTTCAAATTGACCAATATGGATCAAATCTAAAGGAACAGACACAGGTGAATGATCGTTTTCAACTAGTACCCTTCTTAATGGACTCTTCATCTGCGCAACAAGACGAAATTCAGGTATCCCTAACTTTGTCTTTTATTTCATTCCACATTTGCTTCAATTGATAGTCTTATTAGGATTCACATATTCTTGATTTTCTTATGACATTACATTAATAGAACATTGGCCCTTTAGGGGAACTATTAGAATTCCTTTTCAATTAATTTTATTTTTTGTAGATTCTCAGCCTGAATTGCTCCCCTAGTCTCTTTTTTAGTTTTAAAAATCTTGTTTTTGCCTTGTTTGCTTGCTGCCTCTAGCTGAATTTAGTTCTTGGTGTGCCACTTTTAATTAGTGTTTTACAATGAAAATCATAGCTTGGAATGTGCAAGGATGTGGTAATCCATTTACTCAAAACCACTTAAACTAACTGATTATTGTGGATAAGCCGGAGATTTTATTTATGTCTGAAACAAAATCCCAAAAACTTTTAGTTAAATCTCTTCTTAAAGACTACCCCAACATCCATATAGTAGATCCAATTAGATTAGCAGGAGGCCTAGCTTTAGCATGGGTGGATGGTTTCTCTTTCGAAATTGTTCATTGGAATACTAACATGATTAACATATTAGTTCAAACTAACTTTGAATCTAAGAAATGGTTGCTAACATGTTTCTATGGTAGTCCCTACCCATCTAATAGAAACATTTCTTGGGTTTTTATTACTGAAATCTCAGAACAAGTGGACAAGCAGTCCATGCCTTGGATTCTCTTAGGAGATACGAATATGATCTTCAGTCAGGAGGAAAAATTAGGGGGTCTGCCATTCAAAAAATCAGATTGTGTTTACTATCATAATATCTTAAGTAATGCAGGTCTAATAGATCTAGGTTTTAAAAGTTATGAATATACATGGAATAATCATAGAGATGAGGTGGCTAATATCCAAGAAAGATTAGATAGAGCAGTTGCAAATGCTAAGTGGAATATCCAATTTCCAAAAGCAGAGCTTTCCCACTTAGTGGCAGTAGGTTCTGATAATAGTCCCATAGCCTTAAGTTTAGATACTAGTTTTATCAAACTTGAATATACCTTTAAATTTTATGATACATGGCAAAAGGAAAGCTCTTGTGTCCAAACTATAAAAGATACTTGGACCCATGTTATTAGGGAAAATCCAAAAAATTCACTGATACTTAATCTTCAAGCTCTAAAAACCAACTTAGATTTCTGGAGAAAAAACATATTTGGTTTACCTTCTAAACAAATTAAAAGATTCCTATCCCAAATAGATAATTTGAATAATTCTAGCCATGTTTATAAGAAAGAGGAAAAGATAAAGGAAAAGCTAGCTCAACTACAAAAACTTTTTGACACCCAAGAAGCTATAGAAAAACAGCAGTCTAGAGATAATATGTTCCAAAAAAACACAAAGTTTTTCCATACAAAAACCTTTAAAAGAAGAAAATGGAAAACATAAAATGTCTAAAAATGAACAACAATGAAATTACATTCAACAGATCAGAAATGCAGGAAACTCTCTCAGTTTTTTTTTTTAACCTCTTCTCAACCCCTCTTGTTCCTCCCACTCCTAATCCTATTCTGTTTCAAAATATTCAACCTAGTATCTCCATAGAGGAGAATGTTATCCTAAATTATATTCCTCCAGCTGAGGAAATTTGGTTAGTCATTAAAAAAACTAAAACTTAATAAGTCTCCTGGACATGGTGGCTTTCCAGCTAGTTTTTTCAAACTCAACTGGGAAACTGTATGTGAACAAGTTACAGCTGCCATTCAAAAGTTTTTCAGAACAGGTGAACTGCATCCAGAATTCAAAAAAACTTTTCTTTTTCAAATAACCAAAAGTAGGCACCCTAAAGACCCTAGTAACTTCAAACCAATTGGCCTTTGCAATACCATTTATAAAATTATAGCAAAAATCTTAGCTAATAGGATGAAACCCATCCTAAATTCTATAATCTCCCCCTTCCAGGCAGCATTTCTCTCCAAAAGACAAATCTCAGATAATATAGTGCTCAGGAACTTATTCACTCTTTTAAGAAAAAGAAGGTGAAACATGTTGATATGTCTAAGGCTTTTGATAGAGTTAACTGGGAATTTTTAATCACATCAATGGAGGCTTTTTGTTTTGACAAGGATTTCTGTAACCTAATTTATCAATGCATTTCAACTTCCTCCATAGCAGTCTTACTCAATGGAAGTCCAAGGAGTTATTTTAAACCATCTAAAGGCCTTAGACAAGGGGATCCTCTTTCCCCTTACCTTTTCATAATATGCATGGAAATATTCTCTAGACTTCTCTTATCCAGTGAAGAAGAGAAGATTATAAATGGTATTAAGTCAATTAACACCAAAAAATAGTCCTATTTCACACCTTTTTTTTGCTGATGATTGTCTCCTTTTTATTAGGGCAGATCTCAAGGAATTTCATAATATCCTACAACTTATAGACACCTTCAGTAAAGCTTCAGGGAAGTTAATTAAATTTGATAAATCATGAGTTTTTTTCAGTAAAAAAGTTCAACCTAAACATCAGAGAATGATTAGTAAATTACTCAAAATCAAAAAAATTGATTTAAAGGACTCTTATTTAGGAACTCATCTCTTTATAGATAAAGCAAAAATAAAACTCTTTGAAGGAATAATAGAAAAAATGGAACACAAAGTGCAAGGTTGGATAGGTAAAATCTTAGCTCAAGCTAGTAAAATGGTCCTTAACAAAGCAAGTATGGCCAGTTAACAGATGAGTTGCTTTATTCTTCAAAAAAAAAATACAAAAAAAATTGATGCTTTACAAAGGGACTCGGGGAAAAAAAACTAATTATAAAGGATATTATCTTAAATCCTATTCATGTTTATGTAAACCAATTAGCAAGGGAGGTCTAGGTTTCAGGAATGCACATAAGTTTAACTTAGCTTTGATAACTAAACTAGATTGGAGACTTTTGACTGAGCCCAACACTCTTTGGGTGTCTCATCTTAAACCTAGATATTTCAAGAACTCCTCAGCTTTTAAGGCTAAAATCCCATCTACTATCTCATGGATTTGGAAATGTATAAGTAAGGGGATTAAGTTAGTAGAACAAAACAGCATATGTGAAGTAGGATATGGGAATAACATTAATATTTGGGAAGATAATTGGATTCCTAACTTGGAAGAAAACCTTAGTATCTACAAAACTGTTACAAACTCTCATTTAACACTTGTGAAGGATCTAATTGATCCGATCACCAAAAAGTGGAATTCTTCTTTAATTATTGAATTGTTTCCAAGTCCTATTGCTAGACAAATCTGCAATATTAGAATTGTTATAGATAGTGTTAGAGCACTGCTCGGTCGAACTCGCAAGCGTTGTTATCTCAAGCTTGTTTATCAATGTTAGTGATCAAAACTATAAGTCTTGATTTCTAGTCTACTTATAGTGATGTCTCGGACTAGGATAGATTGTGTAGTTGGGCATTAGACTTCACGGCGTTCATCAATTGAAGATGAAGAACTACTAAGGCGAGCTTGTGGAACTTCATCAACAAAAGGTATGTGGAGACTAAAACTCATCTATCACTTGGAAAGTCTATTTCTACTCTATCTCCTATATTGAGACAAAAGTCGTATTACGATAGTTTTCGATTATACACATTTGAGATTTCGAGTTGATATTTACTCGCTTACATATTTCTCGAAATATGTGTTGGTAAGTTTTCGCTTCAACCAAGTTCATCTTATATTCTTGATGAAAGTTAAAAGATGATCATGTGAAAATCGCCGAGTAACATGTTACATGGTTTGTGTGATACAATCATTTGATGTAGACTTGGAATGTTTCGTTATGATTATTTTAATAACTTGAAAATTGCTTTGATGCTAATAATGTGTGAAAACGTCTATTGTCATCCTCTAAGAAAGTTTCAATGATTGAAATAGAGTTTAAAACTATTGGATTATGAACATAGTATGCATTCTTGCATGTATGTGATCCATGACCAGAACTATAGTATGCATACCCGTATACGTACTTGTAGTTGTGAAATTCCGTGTACCAAGTACACATACCGGTACGCATACTTGTGTAAGGTATAGGTCAGGGAATTTCTACTGGGTTTTTGAAGTGTACTAAGGTATGTGTACCCGTTCGCATACTAGCGAACCCAAACTCAGACCGGCTACTTAAGTATGCGTACCCATTTGCATACTTGAGTAACTAAAGTTCTAAAATCGGTTTGCTCATGAACTAATACATTTATGGAATGCATTCTTTGCTAACCGTGGCTATAATGTTCATGGATTGATTCAAGTGAATCAAACCGATTTTGCTTCAATTGTGTTATTGTATACTTCTATCAGAATATAACAATTGAACAACTCTTTAACTAGTTTCATTTGAGTCATTTGAACTAGTTATGGTTAAGATGAATAAGGTTGATATGAAAGTGTTCATATAGCTAACCTCGGTTAACTACTGTTGAGACAACATGGTGTACACGTTTAGGTACGGTTACTTAAACCTAAATGAAGGTACACTTCATTTGTGTATAACGAGCTAAATTCGATCTAACGGTTGAATGATATTGGCTTGAATCTAATCAGGTTTTCATCTAACGGTGAATATTGAATGCTTTGTTACCAAGGTAACTTAGATTGCAAACCCTGATTTGAAAACTATATAAAGGAGAACTCTAGTAACTGGGAAACCTAATCCCCGCACTTCTGTATGATACTAGTTGTATAAGCTAGAGTCGATTCTCCTTTAACCTTAGGTTTTTCACGAAACCCTGTAGGTTAACGACTTAAAGACTTCATTGGGATTGTGAAGCCAGACCCAACTATTTTCTCTGTAGTTCTGTGTTCTGATCTTACTTATTCTATCGTGTTTGAGTATTATCTTTGCTAAGATTTGCTTGAGATTTATCTCCGATAGGTAAGATTAAAAGTAGTCACAAACATCTTCGTCTCATTGTTTGTGATTCCATAATATCTTGTTTCGCTACCATACGATTAAGATTATTGTGAGGTGATTGATAATACTAGGCTGTTCTTCGGGAATATAAGTACGGTTTATCAATTGGTTCCTGTGCACCTTGATTTATCAAAAGACGGAACAAAACTCGTAGGTATTCCTGTGGGAGACAGATTTATCTATTCCAATATACATTTCTGTGTGAGACAGATTTGTTTATCAAGTCTTCGACTTTGGGTCGTAGCAACTCTTGGTTGTGAGTTAGATCAGCTAAGGGAATCAAGTGCGTAGAATCCTGCTGGTGTTTAGAGACGTAAGGAGCGCAACTGTACCTTGATCAGTGTGAGATTGATTAGGGCTCAACTACATTCCAGTCCGAAGTTCATTGGTAGTAGACTAGTGTATGTAGCGGCGTAATACAGTGTGGTGTTCAAAGCTGGACTAGGTCCCGGGGTTTTTCTATATTTGCGGTTTTCCTCATTAACAAAATTCTGGTGTCTGTGTTATTTCTTTTCCGCATTATATTTTGTTATATAATTGAAATATCACAGGTTGTGCGTTGAATCGATCAATTGAGAAATCCAACCTTTGGTTGTTGATTGAAATTGATTGATCCTTGAACATTGGTCTTTGGTACCGTTCAAGTTACTTCTCTTATATTCAATCGGGCCGCAAATTCCTATTTGCTGGTTGCAGATTGAATTGAGAGATAGAGATATAAAACTCTTTGATATACTTTTCTCTAGATTGAGTCTGACTTTCTAGTCGATTCTCTTGAAAGTATATTGGAGTTTGTCTATTCAGATTGCCAAACGAAATATTGGGTGTGGTTGTTGTACCCCGCTTTTTCAGATAGTAATTGGGAAGCTAAACCAGATACTCTTAGATGGCTCCTGACCAATTCAGGGAAATTCACAGTCAAATCCATGTATAACAAGTTAAATGAAAGAACAGTTAACAATTATAACCTAGGGCAGCCAGATTCTTTTTGAAAAGGTTTATGGGATTTAGATGTATCTCAAAGAATTAAGATTTTTACTTGGAAGTGTCTGCAAAATGCTTTTTCTACCAATCTTAAGTTATATAGATTTATGAAAGATATAACACCTAACTGTACATTTGGATGTATGGAACATGAATCTATAGAGCATCTATTTCTTCACTGTTCTTATGCTAAGTCAGTTTGGGCATCAGAGCCATTCCCAGTTGATTTACATTTTGATAGATCCACCACCTTTTTAGATGTCTGTAAAGACTGGATAGGAAAGGAAAATCCAATTATTCCCATAGAAATAATCATGACAAAAATTTGGTTTATATGGAAGGAAATATGTAATAGATCCTTTGAAAAACAACAACAAACACATACTCAACTAGCTTTAGAAATACAAAGATATTTATAGTTCTGGCATAAGGACAAATACTTGACCAAACATGCCTCAACTGGTATAGTAGAAAAACCTAGATGGACAGCTCCCAGATTTTCACAAAAGAAACTCAATTTAGATGCATCCTGGATTTCTATGAATGCACCAGCAGGTTTTTCCTTAATCTTCAAAAATGATGCACGAAACTTCGAAAAGGGCAGAGCAGGACCCATCTCAGCCTCATCCCCAGAAGAAGCAGAAGCTTTAAGGCTTTTGCAGGCAGCTAAATGGACAACAAAGGAGGGACTATCAAATTTCAGTGTGGAAGGAGACTGTAAGAACCTTTTTGACTACTTTAATGGAAAATCATCTCAAATTACTTGGCAGAACCAGACGATCATGGATGAAGTAAAAAGAGAATTTAATCTCTGTCAGAATTTTTTAGGTTTTTTTTTATATTCCTAGATCAGCAAACAATGTAGCTGATATCCTTGCTAAGGAGGCTAAATCCTTTTAAACTCTTGTTAATTGGAGGAATAAGCCTCCATCTTGTATTTTGCAAACCTTAGAAGTAGATAAATCTAATGTTCGGGTTAGAGTCAATAGCCCAATATTAGATGACTTTACTATTCATGATGTAAGGGTTACTAATTCCCTAAGTTAGTTTGTTTTGAATGCATTTTAACTTACAATAAAAAAAAGGGATAGAAGTCAAAAGGAAAAAGATCTTGCACATGATCCTGATTTTTATACGAGTATGTTTGAAAAAGTTATTATCAAATCGTATCGCAAAGCTAAATTCTAAAAATAACTTTTCAAGGGATAACCAAACACCTTATAATTATATATTCTTGAGTTGAAAACCGTTTAGATAAATGTGGACTTATTAGAAAAACAAATATGAGCGGTTAAAAACAGTTTAAAGCCAACGTGTGGTTGTGTGTTTTCTGATAAGTACATAGTTTACTATATGTAAGTGTTGAATCCGTACTTTTGTTACTTTTATTTGTTTTCTTTAGGTAAAACATCAAAATGGAAATAGTCTTAGCAATATCAATGGAGTGAAGTATTATAGGTGTGGAAGAACCCAAAACCAAGGTTTTTAAATCGTGAATTGAATCGCGACTCAATTTTCACTTCTAAGAATCGATTTGTATGTTGAATTATGAATCAGTTCAAAATTATTTATTATAATAATAAGTTTTTGTGTAACAAATAACTTCTTGGTTAACAATAAATATAAAATGTAGTTGAATAAAACCAACAAATGAATATTATAGTGATTTAGATGCCAAAAGTCTTTACAAAAGTTCCAAGGTTCATTCGAACCTTTTTTTCTTCGTTTCCACAGAACATCAATTATCAACTCAATATACTTAGGCCTAATCCTATGAACCATGTCAAAAAATCCATTTGCCATACCAGGTGGCATGGTTGGTTATGGGAAAACAACTAAGCGATAGTATCTCTATCGAGCGATATTGACTATACCGCCAGCTATAAAGACTTTGTCGCTGGATATTAAAATAATATCGTCTAGCGCCGACGACTAGTTCTTTGTCACCTATAAATAGGTAATTTTCAAACTAAAAACTTACGCCAATTATGCTAAAGTTTGTACTCTAAAATTTTCTCAATTTCTCTCTTCTCGATTTATGAAATTTTCTTAAATGGCAGGATTTCAAACCCAACTTGATTTGGCAACCCAGCTTGATTTTTCTGGAGTAGTACTTGAACCTGTTGTTAAGAATATATGTGATAGTTGTTAGAGCATTGCTCGGTTGAACCCACAAGTTTTTGCTATCTCAATCTTGTTGTCAATGTTAGGTGATCAAAATTATATCTTGATTTCTAGTCTACGAAGTCAAGTTTCGGATAGGTTAGAATTGTAATTGAGTATCATAGATCACCCTTGAAGATTGAAGATCGACGAAGATATTTGGAGAACTTCTGTAGCAGGTATGTGAAGACTGAACCATTCTATTTTACTCATTATATACCATAATTCTATCTAATAAGACTACACGTCGTATGACTGATAGTAGATTCACAAAGAAGATGTTTCGAGTCAAGCTTGTCTTATGAAAAATTTCTAAATATGATTTAGTGATTAGATGTTCAAAGATCCTTAACAATATTAGTTCCATATATTAATTTGTGGATCAATTGGAAATTTCCCATGCAAAAGATTATATCACTTGGAAATGTTTCAAACATCATGAGAAATATGAACTTACTGGAATTTCTACTCAGAGTGTTGGTGAACTCAGTTTGCAAACCATAGATATCTGAGTTACAAAAATACAGGAAGGTTGGCGAACCTGTTCGCAAACCAAAAGTTCAGTTGAGACTATAAATAAAGTTATTTTACTTGACAACAAAGATATTTTCTTGTTCTTACAAGTCATTATGGAAAATGATTTTGTATTAACTTTTGATTTTCTGACTTAATTAAGTCGAAAAGTGATTTCTTATGTGGTATTCAAACACCCTCTACGAATAACCTCGCGAGTTATAAATCTGATATGTTTTAAATTAACGAAATTTAAAACAAAGATAAATGAGAGAGAAATAAAAGAAACTCGTATTGATCGATATATGTGTAAGATCTCTATTTATATGCAGAATCAAGTATGATTCCTTGCCGAAGCCCCAGAATTGAGCTTCAAAAAAGAGAGCTTCAATTATAGAAGCTACGTATCGCAAAAAGGAAAAACGAAGTTCAATGATTGAAATTGAAAAGGAAGCAAATCTACAAAGACACCGAAATGCTTACTATAATATGAAGAAAACAAGAGGTGGTGAAAATACAAGTTGCAATAATAACTTAAAAGGTAATGCAACAGCATTCATTCCACGCCGAAGTCCAAGAATTTCAGAGCAAGTTAAGCGCCAAAAAGTAGCAGTCATAAGTCTCAAGGTAATGCAGTGGGTTTGATTCCACTCCAAAGTCCCGGGATTGTCGAGCAATTTCAGCATGGTCATGTGCACGCCGCAGAGGCATCCCGAAAGAGAAAGGGAAAATCGGTTGCGACGTACCAAGTATATGTACGGATGAAACATAGTTCATTATATCACATGTTTCTTAATATATTTGCCAACTGTGAGCATTGTTATGTCACCTGTTCTACATTTATCTGACAAACACACATTTTTCTTTGTTGCTCGGAATGTGTAATGTGTTAACTAGGTTGCCCTCATAAGATCTCTATCTATATGCATACAACATAGGTGTTAAGCGTAAGTAGAGTTGATTGGAAGAGAGAATTAGTATATGAATGCACTAGCACCATGCACCCATTAATGTAGAGGTTACATGAAGTAGTGGTTATAACGATAGTGGTATAATTAGTGAGGTGGGAATCCACCACTATTATCAGTTCAGCGTGATAAATTATTTTTTTGGTAATTATGTTAGATTCAGGCTTTAAATGCTTTAGAAGAAATTTAAAGGAATTTGAAATAGATTTTGATGTAATATTTTGCATAATTTTATTAACATGTGTTTGGTAGATTTTGGTACAATATTTTGAATACCTGGATAAACATGTGTGTAAAGAAGATCATGATATGTTATCTTGAATATTATTATATGCATGCAAAGTTTTCTTACTCTAAGTATTGTTTAATATTAAGAAACAAAAAGAAGCTAACAACGAAAAATCATCAAAATATAATCAATTTAAACCTTTGTAAATACATTTTTTGCAAAAATATAATTACTTTTGCAAATGTTTTTGCTAAAATAATAATTTAAAATGTATAAATTTTTTAGATAAATACACAGTACCATTAAATATCTACTAATTTGCATTATATTTAATGAGATATATCATGGTTAAAATCAACACAAGATCATCGTGTTTTGTTTTTGGATTGTAGGCATGACAGTTCAAAGAACTATGGAGTTCAAACATTTCTCAAAATGCGGAGCAAAAATTCTAATTGGAAACAACAATACCGAATTAAGAAGCATTCTGAAACTTTGTTACATATTAAAATTGTCTTGTTTAACAGCTATTCTAATAAAGTTTCAGATTTTTTTCCTTTCTATGCATGTCCACCACAGTCTTACTTACATCGTTAAAGATGCAGTTGGGAAATCCACATTCATAACGCTTTTCATTGGTATTGCGATCAGACTTGTCAGTGCCAGAGAGTAAACAAGATAACAATTTCATGAGTTCGCATTGCATGCTAGAAGGGCATCATTAATTTGTAAGATGTGGTCTATCTGGAACCATAAATAAATCATTTCCACCACTATTGGTAAATGGGTTGATTTTAAAATATTTTTCTAATAATATCATCATCATCATACTAATAACGTAAATATGGATCAACTAATTTATCCAAACGAAAAAATTGATTAGATATTTTGGTTGTTAATTGACACATTAGATAGTCTTAGCACTTTTAAGAAAACTTTTTCTTTCCTTAACTATGAGTTAACTCAGTTTCAATTTTCCTAAATTTAATTTGAAAATGCGGGGGTACAACAACCACACCCAATAATTCATTTGGCAATCTGAGAGGACTTACTCTAATATACTTTCTAGAGAATCAACTAGACAGTCAGACTTAATCTAGAGAAAAGTATATACAAGAGTTTATATCTCTAACTCTTAATTCAATCTGCAATCAGCAAATAGAAATTTGCGAGCCCGATTGGATATAAGAGAAGTAACTTGAACGGTACCAAAGACCAATGTTCAAGGATCGGTCAATTTCAATCAACAACCAAAGGTTGGATTTCCTAATTGATCGATACAATGCACAACCTGTGATATTTCAATTATATAACAAAATATAATGCGGAAAAGAAATAACACAGACACCATAATTTTGTTAACGAGGAAAACCGCAAATGCAGAAAACCCCCGGGACCTAGTCCATCTTTGAACACCACACTGTATTAAGCCGCTACATACATTAGCCTACTACCAATGAACTTCGGACTGGACAGTAGTTGAACACTAATCAATCTCACACTGATTCAAGGTACAGTTGTGTTCCTTACGTCTTTGATCCCAGCAGGATACTACGTACTTGATTCCCTTAACTGATCTCACCCACAACCAAGAGTTGTTACAACCCAAAGTCGAAGACTTGATAAACAAATCCGTCTCACACAGAAAAGTCTATCGGAATAGATAAATCTGTCTCCCACAGAAATACCTATGAGTTTTTGTTCCGTCTTTTGATAAATCAAGGTGAACAGGAACCAATTGATAAACCTGTCTTATATTCCCGAAGAACAACCTCGTATTATCAATCACCTCACAATAATCTTAATCGAATAACGAAACAAGATATTGTGGAATCACAAGCGATGAGACGAAGGTGTTTGTGATTACTTTTCTATCTTGCCTATCGGAGATATTAATCTTGAGAAAATTATTACAATCGTACTCAACACGATAGAAACAGCAAGATCAGATCACGCAATTATAGAGAAAATAGTTGGGTCTGGCTTCACAATCCCAATGAAGTTTTCAAGTCGTTAACCTACAGGGTCTCGAGAGAAACCTAAGGTTAAAGGAGAATCGACTATAGTTTATGCAACTAGTAACACACAGAAGTGTGGGGATTAGGTTTCCCAGTTGCTAGAGTTCTCCTTTATATAGTTTTAAATCAGGGTTTGCAATCTAAGTTACCTTGGTAACGAAGCATTCAATATTCACCGTTAGAGGAAAAACCTGATTCAACCAAGCTAATATCTTTAAAATGTTAGATCGAACTTAGCTTGTTACACACAAATGAAATGTACCCTCATTTAGGTTTATGTAACCGTACCTAAATGTGTACACCATGTTGACTCTACAATAGTTAACCGAAGTTAGCCATATGATAACTCTCATATCAACCTTGTTCATCTTAACCATAACTACTTCAAATGACTCAAATGAAACTAGTTAAAGTGTTGTCCAATTGATATATTCTCATAGAAGTATACAAGAACACAAATGAAGAAAAATCGGTTTGATTCACTCGAATCAATTCATGAACATTATAGACACGGTTTGCAAAGATTGCATTCCTTATTATATAAATGTTTAAGTTCATGTACACAACCGATTTTAGAACTTTAACCTTCAAGTATGCAAACGGGTACGCATACTTGAAATACCCGGACCAAGATTGGGTTTTACCAGTACGCAAATGAGTACGCATACTTCCAATCCCATCAGAAATATTCGGACATGAACCTTACGCCGGTATGCGAACGGGTGCGCATACTTAGGTTCACGGATTTCTCAAGCCAATAGGTATGCGTACGGGTACGCATACTATGGTTCCCAGACATGGATTACATATGTGCAAGAGTACATAACATGTCATATCCAATAATTGTTAAGTGTTCTAAACTCTTATTTCAATCATTGAAACTTTCTTAGAGGATGACAATAGCCGTTTCACACACTATTAGCATCAAAGCAATTTTCAAGTTATTGAAATAATCATAACGAAACATTCCAAGTCTGCACCAAATGATTGTATCAGACAAACCATGTAAGATGTTACTCAGCAATTTTCACATGATCATCTTTTGACTTGCGTCAAGAATATAAGATGAACTTGGTCGAAGCGAAAGCTTTACCAACACATATTTCGAGAAATATGTAAGCAAGTTAAACTCAGCTCGAAATCTCAAATGTGTATAATAGAAAACTATATCGTAACACGACTTATGTCTCAATATAGGAGATAGAGTAGAAATAGACTCTCCAAGTGATAGATCAGTTTCAGTCTCCACATACCTTTTGTTGATGAAGTTCCACAAGCTCTCCTTAGTATTTCTTCGTCTTCAAATGATAAACGCCGTGAAGTCTAAGGCTCAACTACACAATCTATGTCCTAGTCCGAGACATCTATAAGTATACTAGAAATCAAGACTTATAGTTTTGATAACTAACATTGACAAACATGCTTGAGATAGCAACGCATGCGAGTTCGACCGAGAAGTGCTAACAATCTCCCCCTTTGTCAATTTAATGACAAAACTGTCAATACATATGGATTACAAAATATATAATACTTTTTAGCTTCTCATCCAAATGCTTGATCTCCTTGGCATCTTCAACTCGACTTGAAATCTTCGTCACTTCCAAGTACTCCGTGATTCTAAACGTGTTCAACTCAGCATCATAGTTGTTGAAGATCCGTAGCGATAATCAATGAGAAAACAAATGCTCCCAAACATTATTATACAGTGTCATAGTATCATTACACAGCATCAAAGTTCAATTGTATCATAACTTTGACAACAATACTATGGTGATATGTATCACTCTCCCTTAGTCAATACTTCATCTCGTCATGAAAACCACTCCCCCTTACATAGTGATCCGTAAACCATATGTATTTGTAGTATGAAACTACACATTAATTCTCCCCCTTTTTGTTAATAAAAATTGGCAAAGGTACTAAAACTAGTGGGATCCTCATGAAATTTTCATAGAGATACCTCATGACCAAAAGAGAATAACATACCAACTTATTTAGATGCAATCATATAGCCGAAGCTAAATGCATTCATCAAGGAGTTTATAAAGATAAAAGATAACCCCTACAATATTCCACAGCCGCACTCCCCACAAAGATTTGGCAATTAAGCACAAGTTCAAAAAGAACTCTCCCCAATAAAATGTCATTATCGAAAGAACAACAAGAGCGACCTTACTTTTACGAGCAAAGACGGATTTCTTTGGACATAATCAAATCACATGAGAACATGAATTTGTATCCAAAAATCACAATTGAATTAGCCACAAAAATGATCAATTCAATTGGCCATGCTCGACATAAGAGAACTTACGGAGCAACATAGTATATGCACAAAGATGTGGATCAGGGAATGACAAATACTACGGAATCAACAAAGATTCATTCTATTTTTCATCACTATTTGCACAATGACATATTATAGACTTAATCTTTGTAAACAAAAGTTCATCCTTTCTTCCATCAAAAATGACATAAAAGGCTTAACTTTTGTATTCAAAAGTTCATTCTATCTTTTATCAATACATTCATATCGACATATAATAGAGATAACTTTTGAACAAGTATGGGACAGTCAAGGTTCACGGACGTAAACAACATATCCCATAACAATTTGCAATATATGAAACCATAAAGATTAATACTGCAAAAATCATCTTCCAAATAACTTAGAATTTAAATAAATAAATCTAAAAACATTGAAGATGAAAACGTTGTACATAGCTATGTGTACTCACAATAATGGCTATTCCAAACCCTAGTTATCCTTCTTGAAAGAACAATAATAAATTCTCATAAGAAGTTTACTAGATATCAAGACAAACTCATAATGCACATACAAGAAGATTTGTCCTTAGAGGGTAGAATCAATCTTTTTCGCGCGGATTGACACCAAGAATAGCTACCAAAAACGTATAAAAAGATTTTCTTAACAAAGAAGAACATACAAAGTCATTAACGACCATGCACCATAGTTCACATAAGATGATTGTGAACATTCAAGAATCCCATAGTAATGCGTACTACTGCCCATTCTTGAGTATCCTTCTTTGTGATTCACCAACAACATTCTTTTAAAATATACAAATGAGCTTAGAAGAGTACTACTCCAAGAATCCAAGTACCCAATTCCAAGAGACGTGGAACAAGTACGACGAAACGGAGCAAAACACTCAAAAATAAGAGACATGACAAATACCAATCTTAACTCATCCAAATTCAAGACTTCTCATCTCCATTTTGAATAGAATTCAAAGAGTAAGAGAATGCAAAAAGAATGAGGTCATTCCGAGTTCGTACGAAGAAGTTACGGCCAAAACAAGTTTACCGAATATCGACGTCTACAGGTCGGTATGCATACGGGTTTGCAAACAAATTTTCGTGACCTGGAAAAGTATGCAAATGGGTATGCATACTAAAACCCCTGGATTTTGATTTTAAATGATGGTATGCATACCTGGTATGTGTACCATGAAGTCCAAACATCCTGAACTACTATTTACAAACCTAAACATTTAAGAACCTTAAACACAGATCAAGTTCGGTAGAAATGAACGATAAACAAGTTACATAGATCATTATAAGTACTCTAAGCAAATAAAAACACAAATTTTGCCCAAGTTTATATACATACCTTTTTAGAAGAATCCAGTCGAATTCTACAGCCTTACCGAACATAATCTGTGTGCCCCAATTCTCGTGCTTACCTCACCGTATATATAACAGGGCATTCCTTGGTGAGGATGCACTTACAACACAAACAAGTTGTGTTGAGGTGAAAAATGTATTGCTCACCATGGCACCAAGAAAGAGTTTCTTTCCAACAACTCTTGCATCTGACAGTATTGAGAAATACCAATAAGACTGTTTTTGCAAGTTTTTCAAAGAACTTAAAAAAAGCACAAGAGGAATTGTGTTCCTGATTTCTTTGTTTACAACTTATGAAAAACAGTCTATGCAGATAATATTTAGTACTGCGTAGGGAAACTCTTTTGATAAAAAAGAGACTTCCTAACTTCTTCATAAAAGAAGATAATACTACTATCTTGATAGGATGTATCAGTAATTGAGAAATGAATTGATTCATACTTTGAGGTGATACACTCAGAAAACTGAGATTTAGACTCCTCTTGTAATTCGTTTAGTTTGCTACAACTAATTGGATTACGCAGAGGAGGATCATTGCTCTCACTGATTAGTAAATCAATGTCAACCTCAACATGAATATTATTCATTATAACTTGATTTAACTTATCAAGAGATTCTTGCTCTTTCTGGAGATATAACTCAACATCAAGAGATAAGCTTTCAAGTTTCTTTTCAAGCCCTGAAAACACTTCAAAGGATTTTAAACTTGGAGGAGGTTTAGATAGAATTTCTTCTACAGATTTTATTAAATCAGTCATGGAAGAGAATTCTGAAATCCCTGGATCTGGTGGCGCATTTATTGAGATAACATTACTGTCCAGAGAGTCGGATCGCTACAAACATAAACTTATGAGGTCTTAAACGTGTTTGCCTGCTCTGATACCAATTGAAAATGCGGGGGTACAACAACCACACCCAACAATTTGTTTGGAAATCTGAGAGGACTTACTCTAATATACTTCCTAGAGAATCAACTAGACAATCAGACTCAATTTAGAGAAAAGTATATACAAGAGTTTATATCTCTAACTCTTAATTCAATCTGCAATCAGCAAATAGAAATTTGCGAGCCCGATTGAATATAATAGAAGTAACTTGAATTGTACCAAAGACCAATGTTCAAGGATCAATCAATTTCAATCAACAACCAAAGGTTAGATTTCCTAATTGATCGATACAACGCACAACCTGTGATATTTCAATTATATAATAAAATATAATGCGGAAAAGAAATAACACAGACACCATAATTTTGTTCACAAGGAAAACCGAAAATGCAGAAAAACCCTGGGACCTAGTCCGGCTTTGAACACCACATTGTATTAAGCCGCTACAGACACTAGCCTACTACCAATGAACTTCGGACTGGACTGTAGTTGAACCCTAATCATCTCACACTAATTCAAGGTACAGTTGGGTTCCTTACGTTTTTGATCCCAGCAGGATACTACGCACTTGATTCCCTTAGCTGATCTCACCCACAACCAAGAGTTGCTACGACCCAAAGTCGAAGACTTGATAAACAAATCTGTCACACACAGAAAAGTCTATTGGAATAGATAAATCTGTCTCCCACAGAAATACCTATGAGTTTTTGTTCCGTCTTTTGATAAATCAAGGTGAATAGGAACCAATTGATAAACCTGTCTTATATTCCCGAAGAACAACCTCGTATTATCAATCACCTCACAATAATCTTAATCGACAAGCGAAACAAGATATTGTGGAATCACAAACGATGGGACGAAGGTGTTTGTGATTACTTTTCTATCTTGCCTATCAGGGATATTAATCTCGAGCCAATTATTACAATTGTACTCAACACGATAGAAATATCAAGATCAGATCACGCAATTACAGAGAAAATAGTTGGGCCTGGATTCACAATCCCAATGAAGTCTTCAAGTCGTTAACCTACAGGGTCTCAGAGAAACCTAAGGTTAAAGGAGAATCGACTATAGTTTATGCAACTAGTAACACACTGAAGTGTGGGGATTAGGTTTCCTAGTTGCTAGAGTTCTCCTTTATATAGTTTTCAAATCAGGGTTTGCAATCTAAGTTACCTTGGTAACAAAGCATTCAATATTCATCGTTATATGAAAAACCTGATTCAACCAAGCTAATATCTTTCAACCGTTAGATCAAACTTAGCTTGTTACACACAAATTAAACGTACCCTCATTTAGGTTTATGTAACCGTACCTAAACGTGTACACCATGTTGACTCTACAATAGTTAACCGAAGTTAGCCATATGATAACTCTCATATCAACCTTGTTCATCTTGACCATAACTGGTTCAAATGACTCAAATGAAACTAGTTAAAGAGTTGTCCAATTGCTATATTCTCATAGAAGTATACAAGAACACAATTGAAGCAAAATCGGTTTGATTCACTCGAATCAATTCATGAACATTATTGCCACGGTTTGCAAAGATTGCATTCCTTATTATATAAATGTTTAAGTTCATGTACACAACCGATTTTAGAACTTTAACCTTCAAGTATGCAAATGGGTATGCATACTTGAAATACCCGGACCAAGATTGGGTTTCGCCAGTACGCAAACGGGTACGCGTACTTCTAATCCCATCAGAAATATTCGGACATGAACCTTACGCCAGTACGCGAACGGGTGTGCATACTTAGGTTCCCGGATTTCTCAAGCCAATAGGTACGCGTACGGGTACGCATACTATGGTTCTCGGACATGGATTACATATGTGCAAGAGTACACAACATGTCATATCCAATAATGGTTAAGTGTTCTAAACTCTTATTTCAATCATTGAAACTTCCTTAGAGGATGACAATAGCCGTTTTCACACACTATTAGCATCAAAGCAATTTTCAAGTTATTGAAATAATCATAACGAAACATTCCAAGTCTACACCAAATGATTGTATCACACAAACCATGTAAGATGTTACTCGGCAATTTTCACATGATCATCTTTTGACTTGCGTACCAATATAAGATGAACTTGGTCGAAGCGAAAGCTTTGCCAACACATATTCCGAGAAATATGTAAGTGAGTTAAACTCAGCTCGAAATCTCAAATGTGTATAATAGAAAACTATATCGTAACACGACTTATGTCTCAATATAGGAGATAGAGTAGAAATAGACTTTCCAAGTAATAGATGGGTTTTAGTCTGCACATACCTTTTGTTGATGAAGTTCCATAAGCTCTCCTTAGTAGTTCTTCGTCTTCAAACGATGAACGTCGTGAAGCCTAAGGCTCAACTACACAATCTATGTCCCAGTCCGAGACATCTATAAGTATACTAGAAATCAAGACTTATAGTTTTGATCACTAACATTGACAAACATGCTTGAGATGGTAACGCATGCGAGTTCGACTGAGCAGTGGTCTAACATAATTTATATTAGTCGTCTCTGGTCATCAATTTCTTAGTCTACATGCAATAGTCTGATCTTTTCTCATATTAGGATATTAATTTCATCATCTAATTCCTTTATCTTTCTTTGATTTCTAGGTATTAGTCACGTCACTTAGATGGATGTATGCCTAGGACATTGAAGTGGTTTTTCCTGATTGTCCCTTCCATCTATCCGTGGTTTTTGTTTATACAGTTTGAGATGACGAGGGTACCCAAGTACACCATAATCTTTTCGTTTCGATCTATAAGTCCAACACCAAGTGTGATCGTCTATGGAAAAAGTCAAGACAATACGACAACAAGGTATACACTTGATAATAGTTACGGTATAAAACCGATATACTATAGGATCACAATCAAGTGTCTTGGATTAACGTACTAGTGTATTTAATTTTAATTATAACAAAACAATTATAACTGGGAAATGTAAAAGTAAATCACACAACAAGATTTTGTTAACTAGGAAACCGCAAATGCAAAGAAACCCTGGGACCTAGTCCAGTTTTGAATACTCTCTGAATTAAGCCGTTATACAAAGTACAAATCCAACTTCGTATAGTTGAGACCAAGTAATCTACCCCTAGTTACTTAGTTCCCTCAGTATCCCTGCGCCCACAACTGTTTGGCCAACGCACGTGAATCCCAAGATAAAAATCATTACCTTGAGTTGCTTTACCAATGTAAAGTTTAAAGCACTTAATTCCTTTTGATCGCATTCCAAACAGTAAAGGAACAAAGCTGTTTGGTAACCCCTCTGTCAAAGATCAATCAAGATCTGAAATAATCAGATATAGATTCGCAACTATCAGATTCGGATACTGAAGAATACCACCAAATAATAGTTGCCGATCTATATGACTACTTGATCAAATCTATCAAAGATAAATGAGATCTTAGTCGGATCCCAGACAATCAAGATGTGTGCTTAAAGTAATATCACAAGATGTGAAACTAATCAGAAAAATCTTATTGTCTTCAAATCTTCAATCGTCTTCAATTGTACATGTACATAAAAACTTGGTTCCACTTATTATCGATCATGCACAGAACAGAGTCTGTTAACAATAGATGATCACAAGTTGTCTTCAGATCAAAAAATAGTTCTGAAGATCCTGTCTATACATTGATCTAGTTTGAGTGACCATATGTAAGAAGAGAATGATCTCAAGAATAATAACACTAGGTGCAATCGAAGTTTTAACCACCGTTATTCAATCAAATAAATAATTGAAAACTAAATAACAATGCTCTTGTCTAGTTTCCCACCAACGGTACTTGCTAGAGATTCTTGATCCCAAAGAAGTCTTAAAATGAGTGGACGTAAGAGATTTCACCTAATTAGGATACATTCCTCCTTGGTATAGTATTACAAGTAATACTAGTAGTCGGCTCCGCCGGAAACAATGAAGTTCGCATGGCTGAGGATAGTTTGTAAGAAGAACAAACTTTAGTATTCATAGACCAAGGTTATTTGGACAACAAGGAAATTCCGAAACCGAAGGATTCTCAAGATATGCAATAAAGTACATAATTTTGGTTTTCATATTTCCAACTAATATCCATCCTGTAATTCCGAAACCTCTCTTTAGAAAATATCTAATATTAGTTTAGCACTTAACTAATATAGTTGTTCTATAGATATGTTTTGATTGCTGGAAAATCAAAAACATATAATTCGAAAATCTTAATTAAAAGATTCTCAATATTTCGGTTTGGGATCACCTTGATTATCAAGGAATATCTCTGAACAATCAATGATAAGAATTATGTACGTGTTCAAATTATGCTGATATCTAGAACTTTCCTATTTAGCAAACCCTAATTCCAAACTCACACAAAACCGTAAACTGATATGTGAATATTGAAAATCGCACGGTTTTTCTCTTGAGCCCGGTTCTACCATGACTCCTAACATAGGTTAAGATCGGTTCTACTAAGTCTCTAAATATAGGTAGGGATTGGTTCTACCATGACTCCCAACAATAACTAGGATCAGTTCTACCATGACTCCCAATATAGGTATGGATCGGTTCTACAAAGATTCCCAACAAAATCTAAGATCAGTTCTCCCATGTATCCCAATATAGGTAAGGACCGTATCTACCAAGACTCTCAACATAAGTTAAGATCCGTTCTACAGTGTATCCTAAACTAGGTAAAAATCGGTTCTACCATAACTATGAACATAAGTTAAGATCGGTTCTTCCAAAGTTCTTACCTAAGTTCGAATTTGTCATCCAATAGATCTTCATTGAAAACCGGACCAAAACACCTATTGATTTCTTTTCGATTACGAAACAAGTTTCGTATATGTACTTCCTTTAAACCAATGTAATGAAACATGGTTTCCTATGATTAAATCACACCTAAATCCAATACACAATCAAGTAAAGAGTTACATAGATTATGTCGATGTCGCATTTACGAAGTTCAAAAGATAAACGTTATACTTCGTAATTCAATATACTTCCCCGACACTTTGATCATTCTAATATGACCAAGTCTAATACTCGAGTATCATATATATAACCTCACATGTTATGTTTTCAATCTTAAACGACTTGAAAGAAACAATAGGAATGGAAATAAGTCATGTCAGTATCACTAACCTTAAGTGGAAGGATGATGTTTTTGTTGTTGTCGATATGTCTTCACATTTTTCAGGTCTTCAGAGTAACACTTGTATGTCTCAACATTCCTAGACTAGCCTAAACAAAGTTGACTCTAATAATTTTAATCAAGCAACTCTAATTGAGTTTTGATACTAAAATATGACAACCAAACTTGACGTACCAACGCTTGGTGGGTTCAACCGAGCAATGCTCTAACATAGTTAAATGGCCTAACTTTTGATCATTGTTGAGAATGAGAAGATCAAAATTCTACTTTTGAACATAAATTTACTTTTTAACATAAATCTACTTTACAGAATATTTTTCAGAACTTCAGAGATTTTATTCAACCTTCTTTATCCTCTCTCTCACGCTGTTATGCCTGATAGCCGACAATCGTCTTAACCCTAATCCTAAATCTAGGCTAAGTTAGTGTATAAGTGTTACACATTCACCCAGAGAGGCAATATATCTCTTATCTTGGTTCTCATTCTTGTTATTTTCACCGGATACTCAATCTTTATCTCTCTAGTTACTTTATCTCTATGAGGGACTCTAACATCACCGAGGTTCAGGAAAAAATGGAAAATATTTCCATATCGGCTCGACTAAAAGCTTTGAAATAGCCAGAGTTTTCCTTAAAGGCGTTGATACAAGGTGTTTCTCAGTGGAAATATTGTTTTATAAGCAAGCTCTATTCAAACAAATTTTTTACTGTTGGAGAGTTTGATAAGGAACTGAAAAATCTTTGGATGAAGTGAGTGCTTCATGTTTAAGTTTTATTCACAAGAAGAGTATGGCCTTGATTTCAAATTTAGATCATGGTTTATAGAGGGTGATTTGCTGGTTTTAAAACCATGGAACCCAATGATTCAGAAGTCTAAAGTGGATCTTACTAAACAACTACTTTGGTTACGTCTCTATAACATGCAGCCAGTGTTCGCAAATCCCCCTATTGTGAAAGGTATTGCTGCAACTATAGGAGAAGTCAAGGAATTATACCCACAAGATTGTGTACTTCCTAAAGGTAAAACTCAAAAAGCTCTGGTTTCGATTGATGTGAGAGTTCCACTAAGAAGAGGTTTCTGGATTAAGAATGTTGTTGGTGAGGAATTATTGATTAGGTTATTCTATGATAAGCAACCATTCGACTTATGTGGATATTACTATACATATGAACACAAGGAGCATGAATGTGAAATGATAGCGAATTTTTTTCTTCAACAACAAAAAAGGGTATCTTTATTCAACTTCAATCATTGAGCCGTCATCCAGGAACAATCCAGATACAAGAGGAGTTAAAGCTTCTACTAACAACACTACACAAGCTCAATCTATGTCTGAAAACCAACATAACGACTATTAATGATCCTGTACATGTATTAAATGAAATTCAACCTATAGTGGCTACAAACAAAAATGGAGAATCTACTCAGATTTCTGCACCAATGATGACATGTACTCAAAGCCAAAATTAGCTGATTCTTTAAACAAAGGCAGTTAACTGATTAATAAAAAATAATATGATTCATCCCAGTCAATTTCTTCCTCGGATTCAGTATCCTGAAAGTAAACTGCAATTTGTACGAATTTCTGTGTTAGTTCTGTATACATGATGGTGGCAAGATCGACTTGAGTCGTGAAGCGATCTATCTTTCTGTGAATACACCTTATTCTCAGCAGGTGATTGAATACTTGGAGTAATTTTTCTGGTCATAGGTTCTTCATGTCTTTGCCCTCTCATTGAATTGAGAATACCTTCATTGAGTGGTTTTTGCATCTTGTGACAAGAGTTAGGCAAGGTGATTTCAAAAGAGCTACAAACAATTGTAGTAAGACATGGAAAACCATGAGTTCTGTGTCCATGAGGAATCTCGATTACTTGCATGATGATTAATCCAAAGAAATTAAAATGTCTCATGCCACGAGCAAGATGGTAAACAAGTTCAGCAACTTCTCTGGTCCATTTAGTTTTATGCATTTTGCTAGCACACAGATTTACTACAACTATTTCTCCAAAAACTTTCAAATGAAAAAAATATATTTCTAAGTAGGAAAAAATTATCTAGCCATTCTCCTCCAATCAAAGCAGAGATAGTTTCTCTTTTCACATGATATTCCTTTACAATTGATGGTAAAAAGGCACTTCATAAGGATAAAACACTTTCAAAAGGCAAAAACCCTTGTTACCTTCCCCGTGGCAACGAACAAGGCGAACCAGTTATGAGGGTACTCTCGGTAGGTTCTAGGTTTAAGTTTTCAGATTCATTGATTTTCCCATACATTTTGTTCTGATCATAGTTCCGAAACAACATCTTTTCATATTCATATCATGCATGTTTGCATAAAAATATTATAAATAAGTAGTAACCTCCATTGTGAATAATACCCCACTTTCTATTATTAACAAAATGCATGTATTGTTTGTCCGTGACTTCGACAAAAACTTTCTCCATAATCGATTTTTTTTTACATGAAAAACTTGTTTTGATAATCCTCATCAACAAAGTAAATTCAAGAGAGTACATCAAAAATCAAGCTAGGTGTATTACCAACAAAGTAGCGTTAGTATTTCTTTTTGAAGATCCACCCCTTGAAGAATTCCTAACTAACATGCATGCAATTCCATCCTCCATTTTCCATTAAAAAAAGAAGAAGAAGAACACTTACTTCCGAAAGCGACTTAGAGTTTTGAAAATCCTCTTATGGTGATTTTTGAAGTGATTCGAATTCTACTCTTTGTCTCTTTTGTATTGGAGAAGCTGGAGATGAAAATCTTGTTTGAAAAAAAAATGCAAAAACAAGGAATTGATAGTTTTCGAACCCTAGGAGTTCTCTTTTCGGTTAAACAATGAGGAGAGAAATAATAATAAGAGTGATTTCCACTTTGTTTTTGTCACCCGAAATACTTCGTTTTCGAGACCGGTTAGATTTCTATCGGATTTTGATCCAAAAGAAAATAAACCGGATAAATGGGTATGAGCCCAATAAAGTTTTTGTAGCTTCTAACAAGTATTTTATAGTCATACATATTAAGAACTAATTATTATTTTTTATAATAAAAAGAGTGTGTACTCTAAGAGAGCTACAACTCCAGCTTACAGCCTCAGTTCAGTTGGGCTAATTCTAGCACCAAGATGAACTGCCAAAGTTTGATCATTAGCATTACATATTTCTCCAACAGTCGGAACATGCACAAACTGAAGGATATCAAAAAATTGTTGGAGGTTCGGACCTTTCCAATTTAGGTTTTGAAGAAGTTTAGACTGAATAGAAATTAATGCTAGTCTAGTAGGGAGATTTTGATGAGGAGCTAATTGAGTTAAGTTTCCTAACACAAAATCAATAGCTTCAAAATGTCTTTCTTGAGTATGAGTAGAACTGTTTTGAAATCTTTTTTGAACTTGCACCTGGAAAGCTTCTTGAATGGCTTGTATAATTGCATCATCCTCAGCAGCAAAGTCTATGTTGGATTTCTGCATCTTCATGCCCCATTCAATTGCTAGATGAGATCCTCTGGCTATTTTGGTAGCTCTGCTGAGTCCAGTAGTTGTGTCTTTATAGTTTCTGGATCCCACGCATTGTCCCGAGAATGACATAGCAAGAAAAGCAAAGTTAGTGTATGGAATTAAATCACCAGTAGCATTATTAGTATTGACTTCAAGAATACTAATGCTAATAGTGATTCCAAAATTTCTCTATGATGTTTCCTGGGTCTAGCATTCCTGGGGTGCTCATTCCTATTGTTATCTTGATAGTACATATTATTTAGAATGTGCCTTGGGTTATACATGACTCTGTTATAATAGCATAGATATTGAGTTATTTTTAAGGCAGTACTGGCAGCATCAGGGGATATATTTCTGAACACAAGATCGCATCTGGCATTCCAAATAAACCAACAAGTAGTGGCATAGGTAGCATTCCAGCTGGCATTTTGGTTGTGATCAATAAACCATCTGTTGAACCAATCATGGAAGGAGGAAAAATTACTGAAAAGCTGATGAGAATTCCCAAAAAGCCTTTCCCAAACATCAGAGGCAGCAGGACAGGTGAGGAGCACATGGGTGATATTAAAAACTAATGAATGATACACAATCAGGGGTACTGATATCAATATTCTCTTTATTCCGTCTTAACAACTTCATGCAATGATGCAAGTTATCACAAGAACAATTCCTTTTTTGGACCAAAGTCAAGAATGCACAAAATTCTACAATGTTGTGTGACATACATTTATGTCCGCTCCTCTGAAAAGATAGCGGTTGAGTATTCTGATTCAGATTTCTCAAAATTGAGAAGCTCATTATTCGTTGGAATGAATAAAGTTTCTGAATAGTGGTTCATCAAATACTCATGAAGATATTGACTTCTTTCTGAGTTAAAATGCTTGGAAATTTCTTTAGAACACTGTAGCTCTTTTAGAAACATGTCGACTATATTTTGAACCTTGTTATTCTCATCTAACATCTTACGAGTTCTATAAAGAGATTTATTTTATTTTTGTTCATAAAGTTTGATCTCGTAAGTGGAGCATAGTCACTACCGATACTAGGTAAGTGAAACACAGAAGCATCCGGGAAGAGTAACCACCATTTGGAATAGCATATAACCCTGTCAAGTCTTTCTAATATTTATGTTGAGTTTATAGCACTACCACTCCAAGTAAATGCAGGGCCGCAAAATCCCAAGTTTATTTTCCCATTGTCATGAAAACATTTGTTTCTCCCTGAGCTGAGGGGCCATACACGCATACTAGGTCCCAAGTTGGCATTAGAAAACAATTAACATGGCACTGAATCAAATTAATATTACTACCTACAATGTTCACATAAACATCATCATGCCATCACAAAATGAGACCACCTTTACTACCGATAAAAGGAACTATACAAGAGTTGTTAAAGCCTAATTACAAAATTAATCTACTGACTTTATTATTGTCTAACTTAGTTTCAGAAATAAAATAATTTTTGAACTACAGGCTTTAAGAAAAAATTTGAAGTGACAGTTGTCGAAGGATTCCCCAACCGTCGACCATTCCAAAAGTAGGTTAACATTGGGTTTTTAGCTGATTTCGGGCAGCCACCACACCCTTTTTATTTTGCAAATTGATAATTACTCTAGATTTAACTTTAATAACCACTTGATTGATATCTATTGATGAAGATTTTCTTTTTTTTTCTTCTTTCTTATGGAGTAATCATTTTCCTTGTGTTCTTTCCGCACCACTTGTTCTATCCATTATCTTACATCTCTCTTCCATCAACCTTGATTGTTCTTGTTAAAACTCAGATTCTCGCTTGAGTTTGATTTGCTGTTATTTTTGTCACTCTCAGACTCTACTATTTCGAATTGGGAATTTTGATATTTTGATGCAGTATTAGGGATTTGAGATTGTAAATGAGTAGTTGCATGATCATAAAAGATGTATAGAGATTCATTTTTTTCATTATCTTGCTCATGAGATTTTGGGTCCAAAATTTTCTCATTGGTATCCTGACCCAACGTCTTAGATTGAAATTTAATTTACCCCCCTTCGTGTTAGCTCCCTGAATTATCCCTTCTTTGCTTTGGGTCCTCTTTGATTTGCTATTTTATCAATACCATTTATTTTACAGCAGCTGTTCCTTCGAAAATAGATAATTATTGAATATTGTTGTGATCATACAAAGATTTTGTTGGTACCCTGGCTACAAGCTGGGCACCAGCCGCTTTATCTTCAGCTGATTTGGAAGCTTATTCTATTTATCATTTCCCCAACATTATCCCATCAAATATTCGACTCATCCATCGGTGATTTTATCTCCATCATTGATCTAGACCTTATCTACAATTATGTTATTTCTGTTATGGTTGTCGTTTGTGTCGTAGCATCTTTGTCGTTTTGCACCACTGTAAATGGTCGTACTTAGACTAGTACCAGTTTTGTATGATCTTGTTGTACCCTTCTCACTTTCCGTTTGAGTTTGATGGTTTTGAAAGATCAGATTGCAGATCTTTTATGGGTTTATAATTGCAGAAAACAATACATCTTCCTTTTTCTGAGACTTGCTATGATCTCATCAGAATAAACCACCAAATCCGAGTCTTTCATCTTCTCTAAGAAATCTTCTTGAGAGTAATCGTTGTTTTTCTATAGACTTTCCGATAACACGGGACATTGCTTCATAGTATGTCCAAATAGATCACAAGAATAACACACCGAGAAAGGTTCTCATTACTAACTTTGACCATAATGATCTTCTTAGAAGATAGAGTTACTTTTCATATCCTTTAGTAACGGTTTAGTAATACCGATACTAACTCCGACTCTCGCATATTTTTCCAATTTTAGCACATCGGTCTAGGAATTAGGTTGTCTAACTCCAAACATCTTAGGCATATTAGTGACATTCGAGTTGTTCATCATGATCATAGGGAGAACATGAAACTAAACCCATAACTATGCATACTTAAACTCTTATTCCTCTGAAAGGAGATATGTGTTACATCTTTCAAGGACTATGAGTTCATTATTTACATCCCTTGATAAGCTCATTATAATATCTTCCTATTCACAGATATTTTCAAATCTAACCTTGTAGATATTACCTCTTAAATTAGATATTGAGAAATCTGTAGTAGTTTTCCAAGTTTTGGTTAACGGATCTTTGAGAATGAAAAAAGAATATCCTTTCTCAGTGACGAGCTTAAAAACCAAACAGTTCTTTTCCAGTATAGTATATTTCTTTTTTGAGTTTCATCATCAACATATTTTAGCTTTATTGTGTTTTCCATAAGGTTTGACATCCTATTATTGATCAATCTCTTCAAAATCTCGTGTCCTAGACAAAGATGACACTTCTGAGAGGAACAACTGAAGAGGACCAAATAAAGGATAGTATTAGAACGATATAAGAAAGATGCACAAATTATTTAGGATTTATTTTAATGACCAGTTAAAATTAACACGGAGTTGGAAAATAATATACCTAGCAAGAGTCATCGACTAAAGAGAATACGCAGAAACATCAAAAGATGAGGGAAGAATCAGCTGAAACTGATAGACACACTTTTGTGTCTGATTTGATCTCAATTGTCTATTTTGTTAGCACCAGTTTTGTACTTATTTTGCTATTTTGTGTATTTGTATGTGTTTTGGGAGAAATAAATTCTTGCGGAAAAATTGGCTCGAAAAGTGATTTTTGCACCCCCGGTAAAAATTGTTAAAGGAACCCAGAAGAAGTGTTAAAAACAGCCAGAAGATGTACTGAAGGTACTCCAGGAAAGTGATAAAGGAACCCCAAGATCTGGATAAGGGCACCCACTGGCTTATGGCACCCTAAGAATTACGAGGGGGCTCCCCTTCTTCTCCACGACCTGAATTGATTTTGGCGGGAAAATTCACCTATAACTGCATAAATATTTGGATTGATTTTGGTCGAGTTTTTAGGAGACTTTTTTTGTGGATTTTGGTTTGGATTAACCTGTTGTAGCAAAACAAGATTGCTATATCTTTCAGCTTCGGAAAAAAAGGGATTTACACGTGGATTTGATTAAAACATAATAGTGAGGTATTCTCGGGTCTTCTTTATCCATTCCCGAGTTACACTGAGGCTGGCGTATGGCTGCTACAAGTTTGACTTCATTAGAGACTTATACTCAATGTGTTGGAGCGTGTGGACAATGAGAAAACACCGTGGAAAGGAAAGAACAGAAATAAAATCCCGAGAAGATACTGCAGTATATTTTCCAATAAATTCGACAGATTTGGGTTCCTTTGAGTACAAATAGGTTACTGCTGGAAGAGAGCAGGTTCATCGAGAGTGTGGGGAAGTTTAAATAGTTGCAAATAAACTAAATCACAAGTTGTAGGATTTTGTTTTTGTTGCTGCTGAAGAACTAAGAACACGAAGAACATACACTCAAAAACAGTCGCATGAAAGTTTCGTTTAACTACAGTGACAAAGACATTTCTTTGTTGCAGTTATTTTCATATCTGTAACATTTAATTTGAATCTGCAATACTCGCTTTGTAACAGAGAATCTATAACTCCTATAAAGTTATGCAAATTCCCGGTTTTAATAATATTCTCTCCTTTTCATCATTTGTAAACACTTGAGCCATGAATACATATTTTGAGAGTGTCTACAACATGAAGAGCTAAACCCCATCATTGGGATAATGAAGGAAGCCAAATTTCATTCTTGTGGTAAATTCAATTAATTCTTTTATGACTTTTTGCATTAATTTTAAATGATTTATGATTTTTTCTTAATCATCTGTCATTTTGTTTGATGATATATGCTTAGTTTTAAAAAGTTTTGATACATCATGCTTACGATTTACATTCAATCTTGTAAAAATCTACCTTTGGCAATGAATTAGAGTCAAAAATTCTTAATAAACGAGTTAAATTTGTCTAGAATTAATATTTGAACCACATGAATATGAAAATTGGGGGAATCCCGAGTCCCAGTAACTTTTAACCATGTCATCATCTTTGCTATTTTATTGTTAAAACTTAAATTCTGAAACCAAAAATCTTCAGAAGTCTTGAACGAACTTTCTTACCGCTGTAAAAATCTCATCAAAAGTATAAGAATCACCAACCTGATGAATGCAAGATGTTTGAGCTAAAAAGTTCGAACATCGTCCTAATCAAGAGAGAGAAAATTTAAATTAAAACAAAAAACCCGACACTAATCGATCATTTTGATATAACACAATAATACTCGCAAAAAACACTTCTCAAATATTTTTTTTGTGTCAAAAGTGACTCTTTTAAGCCTGTTTGGATGTACACTAAGGAAGAAATTAATTGGGCGAGATTATTGCTTCTGTCTTCCGGAGAAGCAGAAGCACTTCAATTTCCGGTATCCAAACACTCTTCCATGCTCATGGTCCCGCCATCTTGCCAAACTCCAATCCAGTGGCTAGAATTACTCAATCAGGATACCTAATAATCAAGGGCAAGGATATAACCCGTATGAAGACTATAAATTTCGAAACCCTAAACCCTCATCTCTTCGACTGCCCATCTTTGTGCTCTGAAGAGAAATCTCGAGGTAGGAGAATTTCACAGAACCCCCATCATGAAGTTCAATCCCAGAGTTTCATCATCAAGGAGGAAGAACCGTAAGGCTCATTTCACAGCACCATCAAGTGTCCGTAGAGTTCTTATGAGTTCCCCCCTTTCATCTGAACTCCGCAGCAAATACAATGTAAGATCTGTTCCTGTTCGCAAAGACGATGAAGTTCAGGTTGTAAGAGGAACTTTCAAGGGTCGTGAAGGAAAAGTTATTCAAGTTTATCGCAAGAAATGGGTTATTCATGTTGAGAGAATCACAAGAGAGAAAGTGAATGGATCTACTGTTAATGTTGGTGTTAATCCATCAAAGTGTGTTATTACTAAGCTCAGACTTGATAAGGATAGGAAATCGCTCTTGGATCGTAAAGCTAAAGGTAGAGCTGCTGCTGATAAAGATAAGGGTACTAAGTTCACTACTGATGATGTTATGCAGAACGTTGATTGATTAATTGGCTGGTTTGTTGCTGGGTTGGATCCTAAATCAAGTTGAGTTTTTAGTTTTATCTTTGCCCCTTTTGTTTCTTCTTACTTAATCAAGAGGAAAGAATTTTTAATTTTAAAGTGTTGGATGTTATTTTAGTGATTTTGAATTACTGAGTAATGGGCAATTTTTATGATTCTGAAAATTTGTTGTGATTTTGTTAAGCTTTGATATATTGCGTATGTTAGTTTCGAAGATTGATTTTATTTGATTGGTGTAGGATTTCATGGTTTGAATTAAATATTAGTAGAAAATTGACAGTGCTTGTTCAGGAAAAGCCTAAAATTCAATTCTCTTGTGCCTATGAAGTCCACCTTTATGGGGCTTTGATATACTTCAAACGCTTAGGTGCAGGACCTTATCTAAATGTTTGATTGATTAGTAGAGGATTTCATGGTTTGCACTAGATTGGTGGAGAAATTCAGTAATTCTGTATGACAATGGTTAATAGGGTGTAAATCATTTTTGGAAAATTGTTCTAGAAGCCTAGTTGTCGAGTTCTTGTGGGTTGAGAATGTCAGTCTTTATGGTTATGATATACTGTGAATGTTTAGTGGATAACTTATCGTTTATGAGAATCTTAATTTTACTAAATTTAGTAGTCTTTGTAGCAGAACATGATTTTGTTAAAACAGCAATGAATCAGCTCCTTCCCTGTTTAGGTTTAATTTGTCGATCCTATCACCAAAATAGTGTAGTAAAGTGTATGCAGCATTGGTGGAACTATACTGATCAAATCTACAGACAGTATAGGTCATTTTACTAGTTTATTAGCGCTAGTTTCGTATCCTAAGTTGATTTTGTGACAACATGATAAGTTTTGTCCTCCTAAAGTCTCAATATAGATTTGCACCTTTCGAAGAGGAACTTGAGAGCATTTGACCTAACTATAGTTTCTCTAGGTGACAAGTGCCAAAAAAAATTATTCGCGAAACTATTAGCCCTCCTCGATTTACCTTAATCTGTATTTGTGGATTATCGGTTAATGGGTAATCTTTTGATTATCAAAATTTGTGATTTCTTAATTTTTGATATATTGCTATTGTCGGTTTGAAGGGCTTCTATAGTTTTTGATTGATTTTTACTTGCATTGATTAGTATAGGATTTCATGGTTTCAACTTAAGATTAGGAGAGAATTGACACTGTTTTTGTGTAATGATAGTTGATAAGTGCGAAAGATGGTGTGAATCATTTCCAGAGAATCTTCTTGTGTTGGAATATGAATCTTTATGGGTTCTGATATACTTTGAATGCTTAGCTGCAGGAGCTCAGTTCTTAGGGTTGATTTCGGTTTGGATTGAACATTCTTGTATTGTTTTAGCTGTTAAATATTTTTACCTGACAATTTTGAAGTTGTATGAAAGATTAGTCGTGACTCTGAATTTAGGAGTAGTCTTTGTATTGGGCACATGACTTTGCAGAAAACAGTGACATAGCAGCTCCTTCCTTTTGCATTGGTGAAACTGTGTATGTTGCATTGGTGAAACTGTACTGATTAGTTCTACAAACAGAGATAACTAGTATTTCATAGTTTCTATGTTTTCTTAGCTCTTGTTTTGACCCCCAAGTTATTTTGTCATAAATAAAGATTTGCACCTTTCATAGAGACTTGAATATAGTTTCAGGTTCCCAAGTGCAATGTTTTTATTCATGAAACTGTTAGCCCTTCTCGATAATCTGTATTATCCAATTACCGTGATTTCATTTGTTGTATTATGGCTGTAAGTGTGTTGTGGGGGAAAATGGAATTTACTGTCTGTCCCTGGAAATGTCTATGAGAATTAGTGTCTAGTTTATTATCTGTTGCAGTTATAGTTACAGTTTTCTCCTACTTGAGAATTGAGATACAGTATGCTCTTTGCAGTTCTAGTTAATGCAGTATGAAAATGAGTGTATAATGTTCTCACTTTTCTATCTTTTATTGGTCACTTAGTACTCGTTGCATTTGTTGGATACAAGGTTGTATTCTTTCTAATGTAGTCATGGAAGCTCTACATATTGTCTTCTTGTTCTTCATTGTTGTTTCTTTTCCTATTCCAAGAAAGATTTTCTTTATTTTCCCCAAATGCAAGAAGCCTTAACAATTTGCATACGGTTATTGTTGAGTGTACTCAACTTGCACTGGTTTCCTTTTTGTCTAGTTACAGTACCCATCAACCTAGACACCTTGGTGAGGTGTATGGTTAACTTGCGGCAGCTCCTTTCGCCTAGTTACTGTTTGCCTAGGTAGATGGTACCGTACCCATCAGCCAGAGACGAACCCTTCCTGTTGTGTTGTTTTCATATTTTCATCAAGTTTCTGTTATCCCCATCGTCTATAGCTTCATCTCACAGCAGCAGGAGAACTTCCTCTTCCATTCTCGCCGTGTATACCATTTTTAATCAAGTTTTGAGTCCAAGAAATAACCAGAATTGTAATAGACTGCAGACTTTGTGGGGATATGGGGGAAACGTCTAAATGATGTACATCCACGTGCCTAATGCGAGTGTTATGAGACGGCAAGCAATACCCAAAGCTTGATTGGTCCCATGAGTATTTGTCAAACAGTTGCCAACCGTTAAATTCCCAGTCTTCAGCAGGCGTGTTATGACCAATAACAACAACAGGGCAATAACAAAACAATAATAGCATAACTCCTTTGCACTTTCTTTTCTTGGAAATTTTGCCCTCTTTCTTCTTCTTCTTTTCTCTAATTAGTAATTCCACACGCCATCTAGCTCTATTTAAACAGAAAAAGATCTTCCACACTTTTACCTACAAAAAAAAAAAAAATCAATCAAAAGCAGAATATCCGAACAAGAGGGTGTACATGGCCGTCTCAGCGATTAATTGCAGCTTCAATGTTTCTTCTTCTCCTCCGTCTCAATCCTCATCTAAAAGCAGCAGCACCACCACCCCTACCAATCTTGTTCCATGGTAAAATGATCATAACTTTCCATAGAAATCTGTCACAAGTCTTTTCATTTCGTTTCATCAAGTTATTAGCTTTATGCCTGTGTTTTCTTTTGATTCATGTGAATTTTCTTGTATTAATCTGCAGGCAAAGGAAGGAAACAGGTTCATGGAGCCGTCAATGTATGGTTGGGATGATGGCATGCGTGATCATCAATGGATCTGACATTATGATGCCTTTGATTAGTAATGGTGCAGATAGTTACACAAGTGGTGCTGGTGATCACCATCAGACGGCGAAGTTGTTGGTTCAATCTGAACAACAAAGAGAAGTTATGACAACAAAATGGAGTGATAAGATTAGAGCATGCCCACCATGGCATATCAATTCAATCGAAACTATCGTTCCTGAAAATCTCCCTAGACCTTCAGCTCATCGGAAATCCGAGTCTGTTAGCCGCGGAACTACTACAAGCTTCACTTTTAGAAGAGTTATCAGAACAGTGAATGACTGCTTTTCCATGTGAATAATACACACAAATTTGTACATAGTAGGCAGCGATTAGTCCTTGTAATTTGTAAATGCCAAAAATTTGTGTTGCACAATAATATCATTATTACCGTATCTTTAAGTTTCTACCAATTGTTACTATTTGTCAGTTCTCTCACAATTTGGAGTACAACTCTCCTAATTTGGGATCTTGTGATTGTAGCAGTACATGTAGTAGTACAATATGACAAGTGCAACACCAAACCATATGCATAGATTCCTTCACAAAATGTGAATAAATAAATATGTACTACAAGATGAAGTACATGACCAAACAAAGATGAATTTTATGTCATAGTCTGTACTACTAGTGCTAGTAGTGGTCACATCTTTGTTATGCTGACCTTTTACTTTTATCCCAAAGTCTCACTTGATAATCTTTGTATAATTCATTTTAACTTCTTAATTTGGGTTTTGTGATTTACCAAGTGACTTTTTCCGCATACTCGTGTAAACGGAAATGCTACACTACACACCGAGAGAATTATCACGATTTGCGAGGGATAATTTCGTGTGAAACAAAATAATAGGTCTCACCCACTATGACATGGCTGTCAAATGGCCAAGTGAAAATGCACAACAGTTGTGCATTATCAGCAACTTGGCCAAGGTCAGATATGCGGTGCGCATGTCTGAGTTGCAGCTAGACAATGGCATGTGCCAAACAGGGTTTTGACATGGCCAATGATGCGAGATTAGCATCAAGAGATGCCAAATGAGTTTGGCATATAAACTGTATGCATGAGGCGTGCAGGCATGCAAGCAAGACTTGCATTAGCACACTTGCATCATTGGGAGAACGATGCTCAGCAATGACTGCGTGACTTTGGCTGGAAGGCGCAATCATTGTGCAACAAGGCTGGATGACATGTGCCGAGCACATGGCCTTGACGGTTTCAAGTTGGTTACACAGAAGTTGTTTTACTTTATGCTTTCTTAACAGATAGGAAGGGCCTGTTTGGCTTTAGGAGAGCAGTTAGGCAAGTTGGCACGGTTAGCCAACTGCCTTGTAAAGTAAATCTGTAACTGCATGACAGTTACTTGTATATAGATTTTGTAAAGCTATAAAAGCCTGATCTTTTCAAGGGATTGGGTAATCCGGAACAAGAAGAGTTGTGTAACCCTAAGTGTGCAATAAATAAAAGGCTACGACCTAGTTTAAAGCTAAGTTCTGTTGGTGCATTGTCCCTTTGTCTGGCTTACTGTTTTATGCATCAAGCGGAGTGTGTGTGCTGGTTTGTTGGCTTGAAAAGATTGTGAATGGAACCTCTGTTTAGTATGGGCTGAATAGAGTTTTGGCCAAGAGTTGAAGAAATTGACTAAGTGAGAGTTGGATGAACTGTGCTGTGGAGCATAGTGCCATTGTCAAGGTTGACAGTTGCATTTGAGTTGTATGAACCTGTGACAATTCGGGTATCAGAGCCCTGGTTAAGGGTCTCTCTGTTCATGTTGGATTATAGAAGGTTGAGTGAATTTGTTGCTGTTCGTGAATTGTATTTGAAGTGAAGGATCCACACAGAAAGTACAAGGCATAGAAAGGATGGGGCGAAGATCAAGCCAAAGGTTAGCATTAAAGGTATGTGAACCCTATATCTAAGAATCGACAAGCAATAATCAGACACAAAAGATGTCCTTAGAACAACTTGATGAGCGTGAAATAAGTTATTCTACATATCAGAACTACACTAAGGGTACCGGAGATGCTGCAAGTGCTGATGAGAAACAACACGATACTGGGAGGGCTCAGCATGATGTTGGCATGGGCCAACATCGTAACATCAGTCGTTTGCTAGGGATCAAAGCACACACCAAGAACAAGATGTCTTCTGGACTGATGTACATTGATGTGAAGATCAATGGAGACGTGGTATTAGCGATGGATGATACCGGTGCTACCAAGTCCTTTATTCATCCATATGTTGGCATGGCATTGAACTTAACAGTTACTAGCGTGGCTAGCTCCATCAAAGTTGTTAACGCAGAACTACAAACCAGTCGAGGGAAAGTTCGCAATACAGATGTGCAAGTTGGAGAACGGAAAGGAAAACTAGATTTTCTATTGATGGTCATGGATGATTATGACCTGATTTTAGGCATGGATTTCTTTTGCGCGGCGAAGGCGTCGCCATTACCTTATAGAAATGGGATATTGATACAGCACCCTCAATACCCATGTTTTGTCTCTATGGTAAGGCAAAGTGAACCAGACAAGACACTTAAGCCATGTTTGTCTGCGATTCAGGTGAAAGAAGGTATGCGCCAAGGCTTGGCTACTTTCCTAGGCGTGTTGGTTAAGATCAAACCAGGAAAGGTAGTAGAAGTTGCGGATGGAATAACTTAGGTCTTAGAAGAGTTTGCAGACACGATGCCTGCAGAACTGCCTAAGACGCTACCACCGCGGCGTAGAATCGATCATATAATAGAGTTGGTGCTACGGGCGAGGCTGCATGCGCAAGCACCATATCGTATGTCACCGCTAGAACTTGAGGAGATGCGCAAGCAGATTTATGAACTGCTGGAGGCAGGCTATATACAACCGTCTAAAGCTCCATTTGGTGCTCCAGTTCTGTTCCAAAAGAAGCAAGATGGCTCGCTTCGTATGTGTGTAAACTATAGGGATTTGAATAAGCTAACTGTGAAAAACAAGTACCCAATTCCGCTAGTGGCAGACTTGTTTGATCGATTATCCAAGGCCAAGTTCTACACCAAGTTGGATTTACGCCCAGGTTATTATCAAGTGCGCATAGCAGAAGGAGACGAACCAAAGACTACAATGGTAACCAGGTATGGATCGTATGAATACCGTGTAATGCCATTCGGCAAGACGAATGCTCCTACAACATTTTGCAACCTGATGAATGATGTATTCGCTGAGTATATTGACCGCTGTGTAGTAGTATATTTGGATGACATAGTTATTTACAGTGAGACTTTGGAAGTGCATGCGATGCATCTTCGTAAAGTGTTTGAAAAGCTTAAGGAGGTAAGTTTGTATGTGAAGAAAGAAAAGTGCGAGTTTTCCCAGACCACAATTACTTTCCTTGGCCATGTGATATCGCAAGGGTGCATGCATATGGACCAGAAAAAGGTAGAGGCCATTATGGATTGGCCTGAGACGGAGAAGCTTGGAGAGCTTCGTTCTTTCTTGGGTTTGGCTAACTATTACCGGCACTTCATAGTTGGATATTCAAAGAAAGTTGCCCCTTTGACAGATTTGTTGAGGAAGGAAAAATCATGGGCATGGACCGATGAGTGTCAGCGGTCATTCGATGCATTAAAGGAAGCGGTCTTGACAGAACCATTTCTTCGCTTGCCTAGCTTCGATGTACCATTTGAAGTGCACACCGATGCTTCAGACAGGGCTCTAGGGGGAGTCTTGGTGCAAGAAGGCCGTCCGGTAGCTTATGAGAGTCGTAAGCTTAACGATGCTGAAGGGAGATACACTGTGCATGAGAAAGAGATGTTGGCAGTGATACATTGCCTAAGAACATGACGCCATTATTTGTTGGGAACTTATTTCATCATAAGGAGAAATGAAGCAGGATTGTTACAACCTTTGTCAATTCCAGACAAGCCGTGGTAGTGCTTGTCGATTGACTTTATTAACGGGCTTCCGAAGGTTCAAGGCTTTAGCTCGATAATGGTCGTCGTTGATTGCTTTTCGAAGTATCTACATTCATTCCCTGTCCCCATTCTTGTAATGCAGATGTTGTAGCGGATCTTTTCTTCAAGAATGTAGTGAAGTATTGAGCACTTCCTAGAAATATTGTGAGTGATAGAGACTCACGGTTTACAGGCAGGTTTTGGACCGCCTTGTTCGGATTGCTTGGATCTGAACTGAAGTTTTCTACTAGCAATCACCCCCAAACCGATGGTCATACGGAGAGAATAAATGCATTGCTAGAAGAGTATTTGCGTCATTATGTGAATGCAAGCCAGGGAAATTGGGTGTCATTGATGGATACGACCCAATTTTGTTACAATTTGCACAAGAGTTCATCAACGGAGTTGAGTCCTTTTGAGTTAGAAACAGGCCAACAACCATTAACCCCTCATGAGGTGCCAAAGGCTAAGAAGCAAGGTTCCTGTCCAGCAGCATATCGTTATGCAAGGTCAAAAACGGAGATGACTGAGAAGGCGCGTGATAGTTTATCCAAGGCGCAAAGACGGATGAAGAAATATGCTGATTTACGTCGCAGAGATGTGGAATTTGAGGTGGGAGATATGGTGTTGTTAAAGCTAACGCCCCAAATTTGGAAGAAGATTTCTAGCAAGACAGTGCATAGAGGCCCAATTCCAAGCTTCTTGAAAAAGTACCATCCTGATTTACTTGACACTTCGAGACAACAAGCGAAACGTTCACCACCAGTAATCAGCTCCCAATTCGACAAGAAAGTTGAGGCTATACTTGATGATCGAGTTGAGGGGAAAAGCAAGAAGAATATGAGAACTTATTTTTTGATAAAGTGGCAAGGGTTGCCAGACTCCGAAGCTTCTTGGGAGAAGGATACTACATTGTGGAAATTCGAAGAACAAATTCAGGCTTACCAATAGCGAAAACAATCGACGATGGCATCGAGTTCAGATGGTGGGGGAGGTCTATGACATGGATGTCAAGTGGCCAAGTGAAAATGCACAACTGTTGTGCATTATCAACAACTTGGCCAAAGTCAAATATGCGGGGCGCATGTCTGAGTTGCAGTTAGACAATGGCATGTGCCAAACAGGGTTTGGACATGGCCAATGATGCGAGATTAGCATCAAGAGATTCCAAATGAGTTTTGCATGAGGCATGTAGGCATGCAAGCAAGACTTGCATTAGCATACTTGCTCATTGGGAGAATGATGCTCAACAATGATTGCGTGACTTTGGCTGGCAGGTGCAATCATTGTGCAACAAGGATGGATGACATGTGCCGGGCACATGGTCTTGACGGTTCAAGTTGGTTACACGTAAGTTGTTTTACTTTATGCTTTCTTAATAGATAGGAAGGGCCTGTTTGGCTTTAGGCGAGCAGTTAGGAAAGTTGGTACGGTTAACCAACTGCCTTGTAAAGTAAATTTGTATCTTCCTAACAGTTACTTGTATATAGATTTTGTAAGGCTATAAAAGCCTGATCTTGTGAAGGGATTGGGTAATCCATAACAAGAAGAGTTGTGTAACCCTAAGTGTGCAATAAATAAAAGGCTACGACCTAGTTAAAGCTAAGTTATGTTGGTGCATTATCCCTTTGTTTGGCTTACAGTTTTATGCATCACGTGAATACCAATATTCTCATGGGCACGTGTCGCATATATGGTGGTCGTGTGCAAGTTAATGAAATAGCCCTGGCGATACACAGGTATCTGAGAAACAGCAGATCCCTTCCTGATCTGCTTTATCTCATCTCGAGGAAGGAAACCTCGACGGCTTAGATGATAAAGTAGATCCTAGCATAGGGAGGTGGAAGCTGTCGAAGGGGCAAAGGTAGCTGACATATCAAATCAGCATTTAATGCCGCGAGCCCTTATCTACACGTTTGGTCAAAGCGCATGGAGAAAAAGTGAGATGGCATTGTATGACTGGCAAAGGCATGCGGTGAACGAAGGTACAACCTGTACTAAGGTTGGGGAGTTCACGAGGGAGCGTGGGTCAGCTGAGGTTGCAGAGCTCGATAAGAGAAAGCGTTCGGCCAACGAAGGTACCATTTGTACGGAAGATACATCAGGATACGATGGACCCAAAGACAGTGAAGATGATTCTGGAGCAGAAGGGGCTATAAATACCGAACTCCACCAAAAAATGAAGGCATTCAATACCCGAAGGAAATAAGATCTAGTCTTAAGATTATACCTCTTTAATGTTTATAACTTAAGTATTTACTATAGCTTGAGTTCTCTCTATTACTTTAGGAAGCATTTAAGATCTTTGTAACAACCATACTTAATACAAACAATCACTCATTACCCCGTGGACGTAGATGAAAGTCGAATCACGTAATCTCTTGTGTCTCTTGATAACTTAGTAGCTTTTACGTTACCTTAGTACTGTTCGTTATTATTGTCTTTATCTTGAGTACCTTCTATCACTTAACCACATCATTTCAACCGAGATATCATTACTACTTAGTATTGGATACTCTGAGCTGTTAACATTACGTAGACTATGGGAAAAATAGTAGTCATAGTTTTACGCTAGAATACAGGCTCCGTAAGTCTGAGTTATTATTATTTTCGTTTTTTTATAAATATTTCTTTTGAAAAAGAGATCTTAGTATAAAAAGGATGGATCTCACTTCCTAGTGATACGTTTATCTTTCTTTTACGTAAGTTATTTGAGTTCTTAGCCTCAAAAGACTCTCACTATTTTAGATCTACAAAGTTTTCTTCTCAAACGTATTCAAAAACATTAAACTTTTGTTTGTACGAGGAAAAGCCTTTTCCGACAAAGTATTCTTTGGATCTGAGTATCTCTGAACACTAGGGAATCTCACTGAAAATTTAAGGAGAATAAACCTTAAAAAGCATTTACTAGCTTCAAATCTCTAAGGATCTGACATTTTTTTTTCGGTTTTTACAAACATTTATTACCGTTTTTTCATATAAGTGTCAGCCAAAAATTAATTGCCCATCTTTTCAAACCTCATTCGGGGAGTTTTCTAAAAAGATGCTTAGCCACCCTTGGTGTCAGAGCATTAATTGCTACTTTAACGAAGGCTCAAAACAAGCGGACCTTGTCATTTTACTATGTGTTTTCATGGAAAAGCCGAAGGTATGCAGAAACCAAGTGACGTACCATCAAGTTCAAGACCCGCTGTTACCAGGAGAAGGTCACAAAACCCGTCACGTGCAAATCAATGAACCGAAGCAGAGGACAGACAAAGTGAGATAGCAAGAAGAACGGCAGCCAACCGACCACCTATTCCTGCTGAGGGGATGGGGAAAACATCTGGAGTACAACCACCTTATGGCATGCCGTTACCGGAGGCTGCTCATGTTATGCATCCTCCTGTAGCTAACAGAGGGTTACCCATAACCTTAGTTCCTAACAGACAAGGATTGGGAAACCTAACACTAGTTCATATCAATCCTGATGCTACAGTGGTAGAATAAGAGTGGAAGACTCTGAGGACTCGGCCGACAGTACTCCTCAGGGTGGCGGAGTTCACAATGAAGAGCAAATGGCAGCGTAGGTGACATCTCTGCTATTACGCAACAAGGAGCATGGGGACGCGATGCACATGATGGCTCAAGAGAACTAGAACCTGAAAGACTTGCTGGAAGTACAGATCGAAGGTTCCCAAACTCACCCTCCATTAAAGAGGCGTGATCAAGGAGATATCTCAGGGCACCGAAAGGGTGGTCATAACCCACCGAAGGCTGATCCGCCAGGAGGAGCAATAGGAACAAGGCATGATCCAAACGAGATGGATCCTTCATACATGCCCTCTCAATCTTACTACGATGAGACATTATCCATGGATGCTCACAACGTGGAGATGGTCATGGAGCAAATGAAAAAGATGCGAAAAGAAATCCAAGGATCAAAGACCGGTCATGCAGGCGAAAGATTGGAGGAGGTGCTCCAGGAAGCGACAACTTCTCCGTGTCTCATTGCATTCTAAGGGAACCTATCCTTGTGAAATGCCTGATACCTATGTTCCAGGCGTACGATGGTACCTTAGATCCCGCAGCTCACCTACGATACTACACTCGTGTCCTTTCCAATTGGAAAAGAGATGAGGTAGTACTTTGTAGGTACTTTCCCGCCAGCTTAACAGGATCAACACTAGCATGGTACGACAACCTACCATCGAATTCAATTGGCTCGTTTGAACAATTGTCAACCGTGTTCTTGGAGACGTACATGTACAATAAGACTACGAAGGCAGGGTTAGATAGGCCATTTGCTTTAGCTATCGGGTCCTGGGAATCATTGATGCAATATACAGACAGGTGGCAGAAAACGTGTCAAGCAATTGGCAAAGTTAACCTAGAAATTAACATTAATTGCTATAAGTATAGCCTTGATAGGACATAACCTATCTTCGTGGATCTCCACAATCGGACCCTCGATTCCGAAGGGGATCTCCGGGTCATTCAAGACCGCTACATCAGACTTGAAAAGATCCAAAAGGATAATCCCAGAGCATAAACCAAAGCAACAGCTGCCCCGCAACGAACCAACTCTTTGGAACCAATTCCGGAGTAACCTAAGAGGCAAAACGAAGCTGGGGGGAAAATCAATCCAATGGACAAGAGATCGAAGTACGAAGACGGTAAAGGCAAAGGAAAAGGAAGGGATGACTTTGCATATAAGGTCTACACGAAGCTCAACACAACCTTCTCTCATATCCTAAACAAGAAAGGAACGAAGCCGTATTTTCCATACCCTAACACTAGGGGGAAACATCCATACAAAACGAAGGAGTCTAAGGAGTACTGTGCATATCACCAGTACTACGGGCATATAACTGACGCATGTTACCATCTAAGGAGCACAATTCAGCGACTTATAGATGATGGAAAACTCATGTAGTATGTGCAGCTACCACCTACCAGCACTGAGGAGACTTCAAAAAAGAGGGTGGAGCTACCACAAGATGGAAAGTACATCAACATGATCACATTCTCAGACGGATCTCAAGAGGAGCTACTCGAAGACATCCTCGAACTAGCTCAGAACAAAAAAAAGATAGAAGCACACGAAGTATTTAAGCTAAGCGGACAACCAACTAGCACATGGGAAGAGTGGATGGCCACGCCATTAACATTCTCAACCAAGGACGTCAACCAGTAGGTAAAAATGCATAATGATCCACTTGTGATAACTCTTCAAATTCACGGATGGAATGTTACGAAGGTCCATATCAATGGAGGCATCTCGTTAAATGTCTTGTTTTACGCACCCTACCTGCGTATGGGTTTAACAAACAAACATATGGATTCATTCACTTGCACAATCTATGGTTTCAACGGAGCAGTGTCTAGACCTAAAGGTGAAATAGTTTTGCAGGTACGCCCGGGTCATTTGGTAACTAACACAAGGTTTTGTGTTGTGGAGGCGCCCTCGCCTTACAATATTATTATGGGAAGATTTAGGGTCCACCGCCTAAGGGGGACAACTTCGACTTACCATCAGTACCTTCGATTCCCAACACCTATGGGTGAAATGGAAATCAAGGGTGATCAGCAAGATGCAAGACTATGCAACCTAGCGGAGGTCAAACTTAAAGAAGAAAGAGTCGCAGCACAGCAACATGCACGAAAAAGACGAAGGGAAAACGCCAATGAAGTGAAGAACGGAGACTTTATGGTTCCCGAAGCCCCCTCGGGTAAAGAAGCCAACACCTCCACCAACCCGGTAGGAGATACCTACGCCAAATGATAATTCCAGAAAAGCACTCCTCTACAGCCTCCAAAGCCAACTTTCTCGCTGGTGGAACCAACAAAGAAAATCAACATCGGAACGGAGAAGGACCCAAAGATGATCACCATCGGGACTTTATTGGAGGAAGATGAGGAGGCGCAATTGCAAAAGTTACTTACAGATTACGCATATATCTTCGCATGGTCTATAGAAGACATGCCAGGAATTGATCTGGACTTAGTCTCACACCACCTCCGGATCAAACAAGAGGAAGCACCATTCAAGCAGCGTATTCGCAAAGTAGCAGACGTCTACCAGGAGGCGGTAGAAAAGGAGTTGCAGAAGCTCCTAGCAGCAGGATTCATACGAGAAGTAAATATCCCACATGGATATCCAACATGGTGATCGTACCTAAGAAGAATGGAGGTGTGCGCATCTGCATCGAATTTAGTAACCTCAACAAAGCATGCCCCAAGGACAGCTACCTGCTGCCTAACATTGACCAATTGGTCAATGCAACCGAAGGACACCGGAGGCTATCCTTCATGGATGGTTACTCCGGGTACAACCAAATTGCACTTGCGGAAGAAAATTAGGAGCATACTGCGTTCTTCACCACACGAGGCTTTTCTTATTATACAAGGATGCCTTTTGGACTGAAGAACGCATGGGAAACATACCAACGATAGTAGACAAAATCTTCAAGCAATGGATAGGTAAGATATTGGAAGTCTACGTAGACGACATGCTTGTTAAAAGCAAGGAAGCGAAGAACCATCTATTGGATCTAAAATAGATATTTGAAGCCATGAGAAGCTATCACATGAAGGTCAATCCAGAGAAATGCACGTTCTGAGTAACCTTAGGAAAATTCCTAGGATACTTGGTAACCAAAAGGGGGATAGAAGTTGATCCCGAAAGAGTCAGAGAAATAGTGGAGATGCCATCCCCGAAGACACTGAAAGAAGTCCAAAGGCTAAATGGAATCTTAGCCTCAATGGGAAGATTTATAGCAAGATCATCAGACAAATGCAAATCATTCTTTGATACTCTAAAGAAAGGAAGTAGGTTCACATGAACTACGGAATGCGAACATGCCTTCCAAAAGGTTAAAGAGTACTTAGCCTCCGTACCTATCCTACAAAAATCTGAGCCAGGTGAGTTACTCACTCTCTACTTAGCAGCAACCAGCTACGCTGTGAGCGCAGTACTGGTGCGGATCCAAGGACAAGAAGAAAAGTCCATCTACTACATCAGCAAGGCGCTTAACTCAGTGAAGCGCAATTACACGAAGGTGGAGCAACTAATATATTCCTTAGTAATTGCAACACAAAAGCTAAGGATCTACTTCGACGCACATACCATCCGAGTCTTAACAAAGGCCCAAATAGGTCAAATCCTCAACAGCACGGAGATGATAAGAAGAATGGAAAAGTGGAACGCATTGATCAAGCAATTCCAAATAATTTTCGAAACCAGGAACGCTGAAAAATCATAGGTACTGGCGGAATTTATAGAGGACTTACCCATCAACGATGAAGCAGAGGTGGACGACATCCCAGGTATGGAAGAAGACAAAGAGGACCCGGAGAATCTACTCGAACCTCAGAACCTACGAAGGTGGGAGATATTCGTAGATGGCTCATCCAACAGAGAATACGCAGGCATATGAGTTGTGATAACAACACCTACGGGAGATCGACTCATTTATGCCTTCAGGTTAGCATTCGAACAATACATCAACAATGTTGCCGAATACGAGGCGGTGATACATGCTCTACGCTTAGTAATGGAGCTACGATTGTCCGATGTTCGATTGACTAGTGACTCTCAGTTAGTCATTAGGAAAATTGAACTCAAATACCAAACTCTAGATCCGGTACTATCTGCGGACCTAACGCTAGTTCAGAAGCATGCATCATAGATTACCAATATGACATTCAGGCATATTTGTCGAAAGAACAATAGGCACGCAGACGCCCTGGCATACATATCATCAATGCTAAGGGATAGGAACACCTCATCTATGCAAGTTGGAAGAATATATGAACCTTCAATAGAAGGACTGATCTCAGGAACAGAGAAGACGTTGGCCATCCGTACTCGGGCCATGGGAGAACCAAACGAAGAAGAAACAAATGAAGAAGATAAGGAATCATACGAAGATCATCCCATGACGGAAGATGAGGAAGGGAACGAGCCAGAAGATGATTGGAGAATCCCAATTCACCAATACCTCGACGAAGGTACCTTGGCCGCAGACGTAAAAGAAGTAAGGAAGATCATGTCTAAGGCATCCACATATGAGCTCCGTGATGGGATATTGTATAAAAGGTCATTTCTTGGACCCTTAATGAGATGTCTCTTAAGAACCGAAGGTAAAAGGATACTTAACGACATACATAGTGGAGAAGCTGGCAACCATATCGGAAGAAGGTCACTAGCAATCAAAGCCGAAATGCAAGGATACTATTGGCCGCTCATGGACGAGGATTCAAAGAACATGGCTAATCGATGTGAAAAATGCCAACGCTTCGCCAAGAAGATTAGAGCCCCGACTATGGAGCTTAATTCGGTTATCATCCCTTGTCCATATTCCAAATGGGGGGTCGATATAATGGGACCCTTAATAGAGGGGACATTGAAAAGGAAGTTCCTCATCGTAGCTACTGACTACTTCACTAAGTGGGTAGAAGATAAACCTTTGGCAAGAATTAGAGACCGCGGTCTTTAAATTATTGTTCGAACAAATCATATGCAGGTTCGGGATACCAGTTGCCATAGTTTCAGACAATGACAAGAAGTTATAATCGAAGAATATCGACATGTTGTTCGACACTTTCAATATCCGAAAGAACAAGTCGACTCCGATCTATCCTAAAAGCAACGGGCAAGCGGAGGCAACAAACAAAACCATAGCAATGAACTTGAAAATAAAGTTGGGTCCGCATAAGAAGAGGTGGTGCAAACAACTAGACAACGTCCTATGGGCTTACCGAACAACGAGGAGATCAGCTACGGGGAAAACACCATTCTTACTAACCTACGGAGTTGAACCAAACATCCCAACGGAGATCATACTTCCAACAACGAAGACAGAGGCATGGGAGAAAAACCTAACAACAGACCTGATGCTAGAGAAGTTGGACGACCTTGAAGAAAGAAGGGAGGTAGCTTTGCAATGAATGGTGAACTACCAGCGAAGGTTAGCTCGAGAATACAAAAAAAAGGTCATCCCTCGAAACTTTGTGGTCGAAGAATACATGCTACGACAAATACCTCCTTACCAAAAGAAGAAGGAATGGGGAAACCTCGCTCCAAAATGGGATGGACCCTACATCAAACACGATATTGATGGAAAAGGATCCTACCATTTGAGGACAGTGAAAGGAGAAGTGCTACAACACCCTTGGAATACGATGTACCTAAAAAAGTACTACCTGTGAAAGAACAGAGACAACTCAGGATAAGAAGGGTAAGGGAAATAACCTACCATGTTCTATCCCTGGAAAAAAGGTATTATAAACCTTACTAATCAATGGAAGAAGCTTTAATTATTAAACTTAGCTTTGTTGTGTGTAACACACCCAATTGATACATCGGGTTAGAATAAACACCATCCGTCAGAAGTGACGATAAGGTAGGGAAAGGCATAACTGCGCATATGTCAATCTCGGATCCTCGGGGCAACGGCTCCTTCCATAAGTCATAAGAAAAGATAAGATGTCCACCATAGAGATATCCTATCGAAGTAAAGCATCCTTCGCGCTGAACGCGTAGAGTTACAGGAAAATTATTACCGACGTAGGGACCCTCGCCACCACGGTACCTTCTGTCCAAAGGATACCCTGGTAGGATGTTGAATGTTCCACCAAGGTTAAACATACCTTAAGCACCTAGTAAATAGTTGACTATGCGACCGACTAGACACATTACATCTAAGTGTAAAACTTATACAAAAACAGGGTGAATTAACATTTTTACCAAAATACGCTTAACATTTCCACTTGCTTAATAGTTACATGGAAGATATCAAGGAGTTCACAAGGCATCAAATATTGTTTCAAACCGCTAAAAGGAAGGCATCTCAGCTAAGGAAGATACCCTAGCCAAGGAATATAAACAACAAAAGAGAAGTTCAAACAGTTTAAAGAAATCAAGGGTAAGGATGATGATCAAAGGAAACACCCTCGACTTGACGCTCCACTTCAGCAAAGGTGTTATTGATGCGGTCAATAACAACACGTTCCATCTCTCTTTTTATATAAGCAGCCTGAGCCTCCAGATCCTGAGATGACTTTTGATGAAGCTCAATCATTTGAGCACTTAGCTGGTTGTTGGCCTGCTGGAGCGCCTCAGCCTTAAACTTCGAAGAAGCATCGAATTGACGCTCCCTCTCCAAGGAAGATACCTGGTTCACCAGATGAGTAACCTTAGCGTCATACCCCATGAATTGTTCCTGCAAACCTGCGAACATACAAAGGAAGAGTCAAGGCTACAACAAAAGGCGTAGGAAGCCTTCGGAAACAAGAAGGCCCTAAGCTACCTCAGGCATGGCTAAGGGAATCTTCTAAACTATGCTCAGTTTTGTCAAGTATCACGTTCGGCCCGAAGATCATCAACATCTATCCGGAGAGAAGCATTCTCAGAAGATAATACTCGGTGAATATCCTCTAACTCTTCTAACCTCTTGACCACAGATGCACGGGACATGGAAGAAGAGACCTGAGATGCCTCAGTAAGTTTGTTCCTAAGGGTACATACTTCGGAGGACATCACATTACGTTCAACAGTCATTTTGTCTAAGGAAGCGCAGGCATCTTCGAAATCAGTATAGTACTTCATGCGAATGATCTCCTGAGCTGAGAGACGCTTTTCCAGCAAAGCAATATTCTCTTTTTGCTTTAATGTGAGATTCTCTTTCAACTTAAGAGTTTTCTCACTATCTTCACGGAGGAGGGACATCTTCTTCACAAGGTCTAAGTTATGAGAATACTCAAGGGAGATTTGGGCTTCATTATGAACGATCGCATTCATCAACCTATCAGATTTTTTATAATAGTACCACACATCTGAGGTCAACTTGGTCACTTTCTCCCGAAGGCGTTTGAGTTCATCGAAGCTACCAACTGGCAGGCGTAGGTACTCTCAGGACGTAGCTACTAGAAGAAACAGAAATAAAACTAAAGGGAAAAATGGACGAACATATCACTTTTGAAGATTCGGAAGCCAAAGCTGTAATAGCCGCCTTGCGTCCCTCTTCAGCAATCTTGGAAGCATCGTTGACCTTCTTAAGGGCCAACAAACACGCTTCTAGAGACATTTGAGTCTTTTTTAGCTCATTTTCCAACATAGGTACCTTAGCAGAAGAAGCAACATCACCAGAAGCAGGCTGCTGAGCACTTACGAAGGCATAATCCTAACGAGCGCGCTCCAAGAGAGCATTCAAGTGAATACACTTGGCTCTATAAAACTTGAACAAGGTGCAGCCGACATCGATTTTCTTGCAAAGCTGCAAGCAATAAGGTATAAGAACATACGTTGGTCATAAAGGGAACGAAAAAAGGAAAGGAAGGAGAGATACTTACGGAGAACATGGAGAGACGAGGAAGAAAATCAGCATAACTGTCCATGAAGGCTTCCAGGATAGCATCGTCAGAGCTTCCAAGGCTCAAATTCTCAGGTAACTTACCTTTTCCTTGATCAACAGACATCCCACCAATCGCTTGAGAGCGAGCATGGGGTACCAGTATTTGATCATCACCAAGACTAAGAGCCGGCATAGTAGAGGAGCTAGGAACAGAAGAAGATGCTTTGCCAGAAGGTCCACCTAAGTTCATGTTACCAGCAGAAGGAAGGTTACCGAGGTTAGTCCAATCCGGCGACGAAGGCTGTGGACCAACAGTTTTTATTGCAGGGGCAGTAGAAATAGATTGAGCACTCCCTAATGAGGTAGACGCAACATTGAAGGAGAAGCTGCCAAGTGAAATCACAACCTTCTTCTTCGGCTGGGAATCTGAACTACCGACCCTTACCACTGGGGCAGTACCCTTCGCAAAAGAACCACTTGAATGATGCGAAGTAGTTGGAGAAGACAAAAGACCCTTGGAAGACAGCACCATGGCGTTGATGGCAACTGGAGCGATGGGCTGCGTACTACAATGAGTCGAAGGCTTAGGAACTTTCGACAAGTGAACATGGATTACAACAACCCGAGTCATCGCTTGACTCACCAACGTCGTCCCCCCCCCCCCCCCCCCAGCAACATGAAGGTTGTCACCTTCAATGGAACCATCATGAACAGGGCTAGGACTTGATTTGTAAAGTATTCCTCAATATCATCCAGATAAGGGCTAAGAGAAGTATCCTCGACATCCTCTATGTCCTCCATATCCTCAAGGTCTTCCTCAACAACCTTCGGGTCTTCATTGGATGCTTCCACGTCAATCACAGCTTTCAACTTGTCTTTCTTCTTAGAAGACTATTAACGAACACATGCGAAAGCTAAGGATCAGGGGAAAAATACCTAGGCACCTATGTATACGAAGGTAGGGTTATAATCCTTACCTCCACGGGTGTGGACTTGGCATCTTCAATCGAAGCCTTCCTTTTCCTCGTACGAGTAGTGACAGGGTTACCATCGGAACCAGGAGCAGTCCCAGTAGAAGTAGCAGGGGCATGCTGCAAAGAGAAACATTAAAATTTCAGTAAAAGGATCAGCATAATGAAGATAGAAGAACAGAGACATTTACTCAAAAGTTACCTCGTCAGGAACAGAAGGGTTGAAAACTTAAGGATGGTACCCATCATACTTAGAAGGCAACGACGAAGCAGGACGAGGAACATTGGGATCTAAGGTAGTAAACCCGTGATCCCAATGACCTCTCACAAGAAGAGGGGTGCTTATCATGATCAAGACGAATACGATCAGACTGAGGCAGGAAAAGCTTAATAGAGTATGGAATAGTGGTCAGACCCGTTTTATCAATCTCCTCTAACAAACGAAGGGTATTTCCCTCTCTGATATACTTAGCAGTAACATGAATACGGCGCGGACCAACACACCAAGGAAGAAGATTGCTATTTTTAATAGTATCATCATACGCGGCGTTGAAGTTGGCTGGAGTAAAATCCTCCTGCTTACACCTCTCAGGAGCAAAAGGATCTTAATACTTCAGCGTAGTCTTACCCTTGCCGCGGTATCAACACTCACGAATGGCACACCAGAAATTACCAGTATACTGCATCACCCCTCGCACCTGAGTCTTGTTCGCAGGATCATCCCTAGCAGACAAGACATCGTAGTAGAAGGGATCCTTCCTGCTATAAAGAGGAAATGGCATGCCTACGGATAACTGACCAACGATGATCAACAAGTTGTTCTCATCATAAGGAAAACTTATGATCCAAGACTCGGTGAGGATGTCAGGACCATCAACAAAGGAAATGTCGAACTTCTGCAAACGGAAATGCTTGGAGATCTCAGTAAGGGACCAGCTGGAGTAACTATCTTTATCATGAAGCTGTATCCTCTGCAACTCGTAATGGGGCCGAGGTGGGGGAAGATTTTTAGCAGCAACCTCCTCTACCTAAGGTTCCTCAGCGACCTCAGGTATCTCAGTATCCTCAATAGCCTCAGGAGGCGGAGAAGTCGTAGCGTCAGGATGATCCATGCACGGAGGTGGCTCAGTAGCATATATGGATCTGTATTCTTTGCGTGTAGGTTTCTTCGGAAGCCTCATAGTCCCTAACACCAACAGGAAGTACAGTTCATCAAAAATGGTAGGAGAAATTTGTAGATGATCCAAAAACTCAATTGGGGCAAAAAAAAAGCAAACTTTGGGCATGGGTTTAACTTAACCAACCAAAGGGAAACAAAAAAAGAATCATCTAACGAGTTCTAACGGAGCGAAGGAGATTAATCGATCCTCACGATCAAACTTGCAGACGAAATTAACATGATGAAAATCATAAGTAAAAACATGAATAAAGAGCAACCCATGTTCTCAAATGGAGGAAAAGAACGAAGTTCATACATGCAAGCATTACAACAACTTTAATGGCAATCAAGGGAAATAGAGCCAAGCATGGAGATTATTCGAGCAAGAATAAAGAAGAATGAAAGAGTACTCACATGTTGACGAAGACCGAGTAAAGAAAAGGACGAGAGCTTTTGGGAATCAATGGGAACACCAACAGTTGAAAATAAAGAAAAAAAGAGTTCTATGTGAAAGGGACAGAGATGGATACTGACAGTGGGAGAAGAAAATGAAAGTTAATGAATATCCTTCCTTAAATTCCTTCTTATAGGCGGGTGAAGAATCCAAAAATCTAGTTGTCCCGAAATTCAAGGGGCAGTTATTGCATGAAAGGACACATGGGTACCACCCAATCCGTGCATGCAGAAGTGGTTGCGTTATGGAAGGTTTTTCTTCCAATCCTACCGATTGGTAGAATATGAAAGAAAAGGGGCAAACTGTGAATACCAATATTCTCATAGGCACGTGTCGCGTATCTGGTGGTCGTGTGCAAGTTAACGAAATAGCCCTGGCGAGACACAGGTATCTGAGAAGTAGCAGATCCCTTCCTGATCTGCTTTATCTCATCTCGAGGAAAGATACCTCAACGACTTAGATGATAAAGTAGATCCTAACATAGGGAGGTGGCAGCTGTCGAAGGGACAGAGGTAGCTGACATATCTAATCAGCATTTAATGTCGCGAGCCCTTATCCACACGTTTGGTCAAAGCGCATGGAGAAAAGTGAGATGGTATTTTCTGACTGGCGAAGGCATGCAGTGAACGAAGGTACAACCTGTACTAAGGTTGGGGAGTTCACGAGGGAACGTGGGTCAGCTGAGGTGGAAGATCTCGATTGGAGAAAGCGTGCGGCCAGCGAAGGTACCATTTGTACGGAAGATACATCAGGATACGATGGACCCAAAGATAGCGAAGATGATTCTGGAGCAGAAGGGGCTATAAATACCGAACTCCGCCAAAAAATGAAAGCATTCAATACCTGAAGGAAAGAAGATCTAGTCTTAAGCTCATACCTCTTTAATGTTTAAAACTCAAGTATTTACTATAGCTTGAGTTCTCTCTATTACTTTGGGAAGCATTTAAGATCTTTGTAACAACCATACTTAATACAAACAATCACTCATTACCCCATGGACGTAGACGAAAGTCGAACCACGTAATCTCTTGTGTCTCTTCATAACTTAGTAGCTTTTACATTACCTCGGTACTGTTCATTATTATTGTCTTTATCTTGAGTACCTTCTATCACTTAACCACACCAGTTCAACTGAGATATCATTACTACTTAGTATTGGATACTCTGAGCTGTTAACATTACGTAGACTATGGAAAAAATGGTAGTCACACATCAAGCGGAGTGTGTGTGGTGGTTTGTTGGCTTGAAAAGATTGTGAATGGAGACTCTATTTAGGATGGGCTTAATAAAGTTTTGGCCAAGAGTTGAAGAAATTGGCTAAGTGCGAGTTGGGTGAACTGTGCTGTGGAGCATAGTGCCAATGTCAAGGTTGACAGTTGCATTTGGGTTGTGCGAACCTGTGACACCCACCAAGATTAGCAGGGATAGTTATTCGGGCCCATCTTTTGTTTCATATGGGATAATTTTTGGTACGTTTAGAATTGCTGCTTGTATAAATTTTTACTCCTAGAGTCATGATAAGATATGCCATACCCAAATGTTGAATGACTTTTTAGGGACCATGATTTTTTTTTTAGGGACCATGATGTACTTAGGCCACCTTCCCTACACTTATAAGGGGTGTCCAAAAAATTAGGAAATGACTAACTTATCCTTTATCCTTGTATAAATTATAACTAACCTAACTACCTTCCTCCTAAACCTACTTACCTAATTAAAACTCTAATTAATAAAGAAAAACACAATTTTTACTACTAACCAAATTTCATTTTCAACTCTTCTTTTATACTCTTCTAATATTTTCCATTTTCATAATCGTTTTAAATCTGAATTTTGGATATTTATATATTAGAGGTACTTTCCGGCTAACCCATGTCTTCTTTATATATTTGTGATTGATAAATTGAGTGAGTAGTAATCATAAAAATTGAAATTGCAGAGAGAAGTTTGGCTTGGAATTTTGTGAAAAAACTTTGTCGAATTAGCCGAACATGATGGAAATGAAGAACAGTTTGGCTATTTCACACAAACAAAATTCCTAGGCGAATTTTCTGATTTCCTATATGAACTTTTCTCTGAAATCCTATATATTGAGTTCTGTTAGAGCACTGCTCGGTCGAACTCGCAAGCGTTGCTATCTCAAGCTTGTTTGTCAAGTTTAGTTTCCAAAAATATAAATCTTGATTTCTAGTCTACTTATAGCTAAGTCTCGGACTAGGATAGAAAGTGTAGTTGAGCTCTAGACTCCACGGCGTTCATCATACAAAGACGAAGAACTACTAAAGGAACTAGTGGAACTTCATCGACTAAAAGGTATGTGGAGACTTGAACTGATCTATCACTCAAAAGTCTATCTACTTTATCTCTTATCTTGAGACAAAAGTCGTATTGCTATATAGACTTCAATTATACAAATTTGCTATTTCGAGCCGAGTTTATCTCGCTTATCTATTTCTCGAAATATGTGTTGGTAATCTTTCGCTTTGGACAAGTTCATCTTTACAAGTGACGAAAGTCATGTTGATTATTTCAATATCTTGAAAATTGCTTTGATGAAAAATAGTGTATGAATAACATCTATTTAACATCCTCTAAGAATGTTTCAATGATTGAAATGAGAGTTTAGAATATATAACCTTGAATAGATATAAACATTGTATGTGAACTCATACTTGTGTAAGTCCAAAATCCTTGAACCAAAGTATGCGTACTCTGCTGCTCAGGATAACCAGAACTAAAGTCCGCGTACCTGTACGCGTACTGCTGGAAGTTCACGTCCCTTGAATTTCTACTGGAGTTTGTGACTTTAAAACAAACTCAATCCGGGTACTTAAGTATGCGTACCGTTATGCGTACTTGAGTGGGTTATTTTCTAAAAACGGTTTATTCGTGAACTTAAACATATATAAACTAAGGAATGCATATTTGCAAACCGTGTCTATAAAGTTCATGAATTGATTCGAGAGAATCAAAATAATTTTTTCTTCGATTGTGTTTTGTATAATTCTATGAGATCTAAGAAATTTAACAACTCTATAACTAGTTCTTTTGAGTCATTTGAACTAGATATGGTGAAGATGAATAAGGTTGATATGAAAGTGCTCATATGGCTAACCATTGGTTAACTACTGTTGAACCAACTAGGTGTACACGTTTAGGTACGGTTACAAAAACCTAAATGAACGTGCATTTAATTTGTGTATAACAAGATAAGTTCGATCTAATGGTTGAAAGATATTAACTTGAATCTAATCAGGTTTTCATCTAACGGTGAATATTGAATGCTTTGTTACCAAGGTAACTTAGATAGCAAACCTTGATTTGGAGACTATATAAAGGAGAACTCTAGCAACTTTGAAACATATTCCCCACACCTCCTGTGTGATACTAGTTGTATAAGCTAGAGTCGATTCTCCTTTAACCTTAGGTTTCTACCGAGAACCTGTAGGTTAACGACTTGAAGACTTCTTTGGGATATTGAAGCCAGACCCAACTATTCTCTTTGTAGTTGCGTGATCTGATCTTGTTGTTTCTATCGTATTTGAGTACAATTGTAAGATTAGCTTGAGATTAATTTCTCCGATAGGCAAGATAGAAAAGTAGTCACAAACATCTTCGTCTCATCGTTTGTGATTCCGCTATATCTTGTTTCGCTAGTCGATTAAGATTATTGTGAGGTGATTGATAATTCTAGGATGTTCTTCGGGAATATAAGTCCGGGTTATCGATTGGTTCCTGTTCACCTTGATTTATCAAAAGACGGAACAAAACTTGTAGGTATTTCTGTGGGAGACAGATTTATCTATTCCTGTAGACTTTTCTGTGTGATACAGATTTGTTTATTAAAGTCTTCGACTTTGGGTCGTAGCAACTCTTAGTTGTGGGTGAGATCAGCTAAGGGAATCAAGTGCGTAGTATCCTGCTGGGATCAGAGACATAAGGAGCGCAACTGTACCTTGGATCAGTGAGAGATTGATTGAGGTTTAACTACAGTCCAGACCGAAGTTAGTTTGTAGTAGGCTAGTGTCTGTAGCGGCTTAATACAGTGTGTGTTCAATCTAGACTAGGTCTCGGGTTTTTTTTTTGCATTTGCAGTTTCCTCGTTAACAAAACTTATGGTGTATGTTTTATTTCTTTTCCGTATTATATTTTATTATATAATTGAAATATCACAGGTTGTGCGTTAAATCGATCAATTGGTAAATCCAACCTTTGGTTGTTGATTGAAATTGATTGATACTTGAACATTGGTCTTTGGTACCGTTCAAGTTATTTTCTCTTGTATTCAATTAGACTTGCAGATTTCTATTTGCTTGAGTAAGTATTGAATCGAGAAATTGAGATATAACTCCTTGATATACTTTTTATTAAGATTGAGTCTGACTTTCTAGTTGATTCTCTTAAAAGTATATTGGAGTTAGTCCATACAGATTGCTAAGCGAATTATTGGGTGAGGTTGTTGTACCCCCACTTTTTCAATTGGTATCAGAGCAGGAAAACACATTTTAGACCTCATAAGTCTGTGTTTATAACAATCTGACTCTATGGACAGTAAAGTCTCTATAAACGCTTCACCAGGGATAAATTCTAATTGTAGAGAAAGTTCTGAAAAACTTGTTATTCTCCAGAAAAAGTTGGATGAACAAATCCGGATCAACTCTGATCTAGTTGCAGAAATTGCACTGTATAAGGATTTGAAATCTGTCAAAATAACTTCAATGGATTTGAATAACTCTGTTTATTCTTCTTCTCTGAAGAATGGTCATAAGTCATATGATAATCAAAGTTTAGGCTTTGTGAAACCTGATAGGACTCACAACTACTCAAACGAGATTAAAGATGTTGGTCCATGTATGTTCTGTGACTCTTACAACCACTTTCAACTTACTTGTATGTCCTTCCGGAAAATCCTAAAAGTTGCAAGTTATCTTCATAAGAAAGCTGAACAACTGTTTGCTTCTCTAAAAGGATGTACAAAACTAACAAGAAATCCTAAACATGATAGTAATGTTAGTATGGGAGCTTTTGCTTTAAAATCAACATCGCCCTTTTACTGGTTTCTTGATAGTGGATGTAGCCGACATATGACAGGTGATCTCACGTGGTTTGTTTCTTCAAATGACTATGAAGGAGGTCCCGTGACATTTGGAGATGGGAGTTGTTGTTACATAAGCAAGAAGGGGACGATCAAACTTCCCGGCGTACCTGAAATCCATGATGTAGTATACGTAAAAGGTATGACTGCAAACCTTCTTTCTATTAGTCAATTCTGTGACAAAGGCCATAGAGTTGTCTTCAATGCGAATAGATGTGACATTGTAGACAAAACTGGGAAAGTAGAACTCGTGGTAAAAACAACTGTTATCTTCTGGATACTCAGTTCACAAACTGTTGCAATTTGACTAAGGTGGAATCTACACATCTTTGGCATGAGCGTTTTGGTCACATCAATTATCGTCTTCTAACTAAGATCATTAATAAAGAACTTGTTAGAGGCGTTCCCGAAATCAATGCAAAGATTGATGGTGTATGTGGTGCCTGTCAAAAGGGTAAACAAACGAAAGTTCAACATAATCATCTCGAGATATTCTCACTAAATCTCCACTTGATTTAATTCATATGGACCTCTTCGGACCTATTCAACAACCCACGGTTGCTGGTAAGAAGTATGCTCTAGTTATGGTAGATGATTACACCAGATTCACTTGGGTTGCATTTCTATCTCATAAGAATGAAACCCTTGATGAATTCAAGATTATTATTAAGAGAATCCAGAATGAACAAGGTCGCAAACTAAAGAAAATTAGGAGCGACCGTGGAACTGAATTAAAGGACACTAAGGTGTTTGAATTTTATGACGAACTGGGGATTATTCAACAATATTCACCACCTATGACTCCTCAAGCTAATGGAGTTGCAGAAAGAAAAATATAGGAACATTCAGGAAATGGCAAGGGTAATGCTCCATAACAAAAACTTACTGCTAAGGTTTTGGGGAGAAGCTGTCTTTACAACATGTTATTTGATCAACCGTGTCTACCTACGGTCGAAAACCCTAAACACTCCTTATGAGTTGTGGTACGGTAGAAAACCCAACTTGCACTATCTCAGAGTGTTCGGAAGTAAGTGCTACATTCTAAAATATCGAGAACAGGGAGGGAAATTTGATACTAAAAGTGATGAAGGTATCTTTCTTGGTTATGCCTCTAATAGTCGTGGTTTTCGAGTGTTTAATTCAGAACCCAAGTTATGATGGAGTCTGCTAATGTTATTATCGATGATATTAGTAATTTCCATCATGATAATCCTCCTGCTGAATTACCTCCAACTGAGACGATTGAAAAAGTCAAAGAAATTCCAGAATCAGTTAAAGTCATCCCAATTGTTACTGATCCCGATATCCAGTGACGAGGAGAAGAGCACTGATCAGACTACTCCTGTTGAACAAGAACGTGTCCCTCCTCGACACCTCTGGGTTCAAAGGAATCATGATCCCAACAGTATTATTAGAGGTAGAGATTCTACTGCTAAGACAAGAGGATAACTTCAAAATATTTGCAATTTTGGTTGTTATCTTTCACAAGTAGAACCGAGAAATATTGATGAAGCTCTTAGCGATCCCTTGTGGGTGAATGCAATGCATGAAGAGTTAAATCAATTTCAAAGACAATAGGTATGGGAAGTAGTACCTTGTCCCTCCAATATCAATATTGTTGGTACCAAATGGATATTCAAGAATAAGTCTGATGAATTTGGCACAATTGTCAGAAATAAAGAAAGACTTATCGCTCAAGGATATTCACAGATTGAAGGTATCGACTTTGATGAAACCTTTGCTCCCGTGGCACGCCTTGAGTCCATTCGGTTGTTATTAGCTCATGCTTGTTTTCTTAAGGTTAAGCTGTTTCAAATGGACATAAAATCCGCGTTCCTAAACGGAAATTTAAATGAAGAAGTCTATGTCGCTCAACCTAAGGGTTTTGAAAACCCTGATTTCCCAGATCATGTTCTTAGGCTTAAAAAGGCATTATATGGGTTAAAACAAGCACCTCGTGCCTGGTTCGAAAAACTTACTACTTCACTTCTTAGGAAAGGTTTTTCAAGAGGCGGAGCTGATAAAGCCTTGTTTACCAAATAGAGTGGGAAAGATGTTGTCATTGCTCAAGTCTATGTAGATGATATCATTGATAGACGCATTTATGTGTCTATTTTCATCTCTATTGTATATATTTTTAGTACCCATTTTTGTACTTATTATGGTGTTTTATGTCTTTGTAGGTATTTTTAGAGAAATAAGCTCTTGCGACGGAATTGGCTCGTTAAGTGGTGTTTTACACCCCAGGATGAAGTACTAAAGGCACCCCAGAAATGCACCGGAAGCACCCCAGAAATACACCGGAGGAACCCCGAAAAAATGTTGGAAACACCCCAGAAAAAAGTGTTAAAGGCACCCACCAAAATTACTAAAGGCACCCTAAAATTGGATAAGGGCACCCCCAAGGCAGCCGAGCTGTTAAAGGCACCCGAGTTTTGGATTCAGGGCACTTCACCTTCATCATTTGAAAATGGATTTTTGGCGGGAATTTTTTTTATTTCACTGGCAGTTGGTTCGATCGATTTTTGATGATGTTATGAAGAGATTAAAGGGCTGATTTCTTATGGGTAGTTGTTATATGACCTAATAAACATGTTTTGGGCTTTAGGTTCGACCGAATTTGGCTGAATAATCCGCAAGAAGAAAACAGGGAGAAACGAGTATTTCACGTGTTGAGAAGATTTTGTGGAGATTAGAACGAGTTTAACACATTTTCAGCGTGCAAGAAGTGTGTGGAGATCAAACAGATGCGTGGAGGAGATAAACAGGGGAAGAATCACGTAAATATCATCCCCGAGTAAAAGAAAATATTTTGGATTTATTAGCAAGATTTTTACGTGTTGATTGATATAAATAGGTTGATTGGGGTCTCACTGAAGGAGGGGAGTTTATAGAGAGAGTTGGGAGCAGTTAGGAAGAACCAGAGAGTCGAGAAATCAAGTTGCAGGAAAACTCCATTTTCTGCTGCTGTGAAGAACACGAAGAACATTGGACGCACGAAGAACGTCGTTTTTCAACAGTGACAACGACAACTGTTTGTGGGTCGTATTGCAACAGTGTCAACAACACTTCATTTTTATCGTTCTCTGTAACAGCTCGGTTTGTAACGAACAAAAGTGTTACAAACCCGGTTTTTATCAATTTTTCTCCTATTTCATCATTTGAGAACCATTTTTGAGCATTAATAAAGATGAATTTTGAGCATATTTCCATGATAATGATGAGCTAATTCTCGCGTAACCAAGGCATGGAGGAAGCTATTTATACATGAATAATTGGTAACTATTCTATTTTTCTCTAATTTGTATTTTATAATTCACTCAATCACTACTTTGTAGAATTTTAATTGTTTGCATAATTTTCCTAATTAGTTGTGATTCAATTAGATAGGTTATGCTTTGATTAGATAATCTATGCTTAAGGGATACAATTAATGTTTGAGAATATGCTTGATAATTTGTGAATTAAGAAAAAGAGATTTTAAAAATAATTAGAGTTTTGGAATCTTTATCATCATTTATTCATGTGTAATAGTGGAATCTAGTGTCTTAGTTATTTTCACTCTAAAAAAAAACAAAAACAAATTTGGATTAAAATTTTCTCTACTTTTAGTTTAAATTAATCTAGCTTTCACAAGTCTTACGAACTCATTCTTACCACTATTTAAAATTACATCAATCATCTATGGTTCAAATTCTGAGAAACTTGCAAAAGATTTCCAAGTCTCTCTTGGCAAAGAATTTGAAATGAGCAATGTTGGTGAATTAAAGTTCTTCCTAGGATTACAAATTCAGCAACATAAGGATGGAATTTACTTATCCCAAGAAAAATATGCTAAGGATCTTGTCTCAAGGTTCGGTCTGGATAAGTCAACTCCAAAACTGAAACCTATGCCCACCACTGGTAAACTACACAGAGATGAGAAAGGAGTAAATGTGGATCAAAAACTGTATCGATCTATTATTTGTAGCCTTTTATATCTTACAGCTACTAGACCTGATATTGCTTTTAGTGTTGGTTGTTGTGCTAGATTTCAGGCTAACCCAAAGGAATATCATCTTGCAGCTGCAAAAAAGGATCATACGATATGTGAACCACACGGTTGGGTATGGTCTATCTTACACTTTTGATACTAACACTGATCTTTCTGCTTATTCAGATGCTGATTGGGCAGGATGTGTTGAAGACAGAAAAAGTACATCAGGGGTTTCTACTACGTAGGACTGAATCTTGTGGCTTGGCATAGCAAGAAACAAAATTCACAATCCCTGTCCACATGTGAAGCAGAATATATTACTGCCGGCTCATGTTGTACTCAAATTCTCTAGATGAAACAAATGTTGGCTGATTATGGAATTGATACTGGGATAATGAAAATATTGATAACTCCAGCGCGATTCGAATCACTGAGAATCCTGTTGAGCACTCAAGAACAAAGCACATTGATATAATGTACCATTTTATTCGAGATCTCTATGAAAATGGTATCATAAATATGGAATTTGTGCCTTCCGAACAACAATTGGCTGATATTCTTACCAAACCATTAAACACTGCTACATTTCAACACTTATGGCTGTCTATTAGTGTTATTTTGGTTCATTAGTCATTCCTAAAACTCTTGCCCCTGTGCTTATCTCGATCTTTTGGGAAATTGAGTTTGGAACTCCAGTAAGTGTTTACTTCAATTCTGCATTTGTTTCAGTAAGTTGATTTTCTGTCAGGTTTCTTAGTGTAATGTCCAAAGAAATCCTTCTTTTCTTATGAAAGTAAGGTCGCTCTTGTTGTTCTTTCGGGAATGACATTTTACGGGGGAGAGTTCTTAATTGAACTTGTGCTTAATTGCCAAATCTTTATGGGGAGTGCGGTTGTGGAATATTATAGGGGTTATCTTATATCTTTATAAACTCCTTGATGAATGCATTTAGTTTCGGCTATATGATTGCATCTAAAAAGTTGATATATGCTCTCTTTTGGTCATGAAATGTCTCTATGAAAATTTCATTAGGATCCCACTAGTTTTCGTACCTTTGCCAATTTATATTGACAAAAAGGGGGGAATTAATGTGTAGTTCACACTACAAATACATATGGTTTACGGATCATTATGTAAGGGGGAGTGGTTTCCATGTGAGATGGAGTATTTACTAAGGGGGAGTGATACATATCACCATAGTATTGTTCTCGAAGTTGTGATACAATTGAACTTTGATGCTGTGTAATGATACTATGACACTGTGTAACATTGATTGAGAGCTTTTGTTTTCTCATTGTTATGGCTACGGATTTTCAACAACGATGATGCTGAACTTATAACCTTTGGAATCATTGGAGTACTTGGAAGTGATGAAGATTTCGAGTAATATTTTAGAACCAAGGAGATCATGTATGTGGAAGAGAAGCTGCAAAGTTTATTTATTTTGTATTCCATATGTATTGATAGTTTTGTCACTAAAATTTACAAAGGGGGAGATTGTTAGAGCACTGCACAGTCGAACTCGCAAGCATTGCTATCTCAAGCTTGTTTGTCAAGTTTAGTTGCCAAAACTATAAGTCTTGATTTCTAGTCTACTTATAGCTAAGTCTCGGACTAGGATGGAAAGTGTAGTTGAGCTCTAGACTTCACGGCATTTATCATACGAAGACGAAGAACTACTCAAGGAACTGGTGGAACTTCATCGACTAAAAGGTATGTGGAGACTTAAACTTATCTATCACTCAAAAGTTTATTTACTCTATCTCCTATCTTGAGACAAAAGTCGTATTGCTATATAGACTTCGATTATACACATTTGCTATTTCGAGCCGAGTTTATCTCGCTTATCTATTTCTCGAAATATGTGTTGGTAAGCTTTCGCTTTGGCCAAGTTCATCTTTACAAGTGACTAAAGTCATGTTGATTATTTCAATATCTTAAAAATTGCTTTGATGAAAAACAGTGTGTGAATAACCTCTATTTATCATCCTCTAAGAATGTTTCAATGATTGAAATGAGAGTTTAAAATATATAACCTTGAATGGATATAAACATTGTATGTTAACTCATACTTGTGTAAGTCCAAAATCTTTGAACCAAAGTATGCGTACTTTGCTGCTCAGGATAACCGGAACTAAAGTTCGCGTACCTGTACGCATACTGCTGGAAGTTCACATCCCATGAATTTCTTCTGGAGTTTGTGAACTGAAAACAAACTCAATCCGGGTACTTAAGTATGCGTACTTGAGTGGGTTATTTTCTAAAAATGGTTTATTCGTGAACTTAAACATATATAAACTAAAGAATGCATATTTGCAAACCGTGGCTATAAAGTTCATGAATCGATTCGAGTGAATCAAAATCATTTTTTCTTCGATTGTGTCTTGTATACTTCTATGAGATCTAAGCAATTGAACAACTCTCTAACTAGTTCTTTTTAGTCATTTGAACTAGTTATGGTGAAGATGAATAAGGTTGATATGAAAGTGCTCATATGGCTAACCATTGGTTAACTACTGTTGAACCAACTAGGTGTACACGTTTAGGTACGGTTATACAAACCTAAATGAATGTGCATTTCATTTGTGTATAACAAGCTAAGTTCATTCTAACGGTTGAAAGATATTATCTTTAATCTAATCAGGTTTTCATCTAAAAGTGAATATTGAATGCTTTGTTACCAAGGTAACTTGATTGCAAACCCTGATTTGGAGACTATATAAAGGAGAATTCTAGCAACTGGGAAACCTAATCCCCACACCTCCTATGTGATACTAGTTGTATAAGCTAGAGTCGATTCTCCTTTACCTTAGGTTTTTACCGAGACCCTGTAGGTTAACGACTTGAAGACTTCATTGGGATTGTGAATCCAGACCCAACTATTCTCTTTGTAGTTGCGTGATCTGATCTTGTTGTTTCTATCGTATTTGAGTACAATCGTAAGATTGGCTTGAGATTAATTTCTCCGATAGGCAAGATAGAAAAGTAGTCACAAACATCTTCGTCTCATCGTTTGTGATTCCGCAATATCTTGTTTCACTAGTCGATTAAGATTATTGTGAGGTGATTGATAATTCTAGGATGTTCTTCGGGAATATAAGTCCGAGTTATCGATTGGTTCCTGTTCACCTTGATTTATCAAAAGACGGAACAAAACTTGTAGGTATTTCTGTGGGAGACAGATTTATCTATTCCTGTAGACTTTTCTGTGTGATACAGATTTGTTTATTAAAGTCTTCGACTTTGGGTCGTAGCAACTCTTAGTTGTGGGTGAGATCAGCTAAGGGAATCAAGTGTGTAGTATCCTGCTGGGATCAGAGACGTAAGGAGCGCAACTGTACCTTGGATCAGTGTGAGATTGGTTGGGGTTCAACTACAGTCCAGACCGAAGTTAGTTTGTAGTAGGCTAGTGTATGTAGTGGCTTAATACAGTGTGTGTTCAATCTGGACTAGGTCCCGGGATTTTTCTGCATTTGCAGTTTCCTCGTTAACAAAACTTATGGTGTCTGTGTTATTTCTTTTCCGCATTATATTTTGTTATATAATTGAAATATCACAGGTTGTGCGTTAAATCGATCAATTGGTAAATCCAACCTTTGGTTGTTGATTGAAATTGATTGGTACTTGAACATTGGTCTTTGGTACCGTTCAAGTTAATTTCTCTTGTATTCAATTAGACTCGCAGATTTCTATTTGCATGAGTAAGTATTGAATCGAGAAATTGAGATATAACTCCTTGATATACTTTTTATTAAGATTGAGTCTGACTGTCTAGTTGATTTTCTTAAAAGTATATTGGAGTTAGTCCATATAGATTGCTAAGCGAATTATTGGGTGAGGTTGTTGTACCCACACTTTTTCAAGTTCGGTTACATCGCAAAAAAAATTTCCTAACCGAATTTTTCTTTAAAACCCTATATATTTAGTTCGGTTATGTCGCAATTTTTTTTCTTCACCTAATTGAACTTTTCTCTGAAAGCAAAAAATCCAATAGAACCCATTCGGCTACCTGTGCCTTCATAAAACATTAGCCGAACTATATTTGCAGATAAATTCGGCTATCTGTTCTTCAGATCTTGTAGCCGAACGTGTTTGACTTAGCCCAAATCAAGCTATAAAAATTTTCATTTTCAGAAAATTTTGACCAATTCAAGCAACAAAAAACTAAATTTGAAGTATGCATGGGTAATTTGAAGGTTCAGATTCAAAAATAAAATAATATTTGACGATGCATTTGTACTCATATCCCAAATATTTTTATATTTATAAAGAAGTTATATTCGTATAAAATGTTTGATATTTCACGAGATATTTAACGGACGTTGAATTTACATGGTGTGAAATCCAAACTAATCTTCAACTCGTCCCATTGCATAGATCATTATTTATAAATCTAGAAAATACAGAACGATTTTCTGGGGACCATCCTTTTTCTTGAGGGGACCCTGATTTTATACATTTAGAAGTAAAGCGAAACCATCCCTCACAATCACTTAATTTAAAAATATATATAATTTATTGATTTAATCTTAACACTAATCACTAATTAACTTAACTTAATCATGCAACTAAAATATTTTATACGAGTGTAAGCAAGGCGTTGTTTGCTATAAGTTTGTAATCAATTTCAATGTAAATCATGATTTATTTAGATTATTTTTGGTATTTTTATCTTAGCATTGTACTCTTGACGTTTTTTTTGTTTTAGGTTTTAATCGATTTTTGTTTCTTTTCTAACTTGATCTTTTACAGTTTTATTTATTATGATGTATATTATTGCTTTCTTTCTACTTTGATCTTTTAAAGTTTTATTTATTATGATGTATATTATATAGTAAATGATTTGTTGGGAACCAAACCTCCTTTATTTTCCACCACCACCACCTAAACTTTCCATAAGGAAGAATGCATGCGATCCTTTTTCAGTAAGATCCGAGGATTACACTGCAAAACAATTATCACTAAGGCCTCGAGGAATCCAAACCTTTAAGACTAACACCTCGTTTGGTTGGAAGAATTAGATTCATAGGAATTCAATTACGGTGTTCTTGGAATTGAATTCAAATCCAAAAAATAAGCGTTTGGTTGAGGTAATTCAATTATTTTTGGTTTTACCCTGGAATCCAATTCCATTGCACTATTAGACCAATGCAATGAAAATTTATTATTTTGGAGGGAATTGGATTCCTAGGAATCAAAATTCTCAATCATATAGAGTTGATTTGTGTTGTTTGATTCAAGGAATTAGCCATATTCCCACAGAATTGGATTACCAAGAATTTAATTCCTTGAACCAAACATGTTGTAAGTATTATGGCTTTTCTCTGTGAAGAGAAGCGAAAAGAAAATCACCTTTCCCCCTATTCAAAAGCACATTCCACAGAAATGCATAAGTGCTTGTGCATCCATAGTTTACCGAGGATCCATTCCTTGCAGAAAAATTACTTTAGCGAGGAATGGTTTCTCGTTTTGTCATTTTTTCCTACTTTTGTAGGTTTTTGTTAGAGCATTGTTCGGTTGAACTCACCAAGCGTTGGTATGTCAAGTTTGGTTGTCATATTTTAGTATCAAAACTTATCTAGAGTCGTTTGATTAAATACTAGAGTCAACTTCGTTTAGGTTAGACTAGAAAGTCTAGGAATGTTGAGACATACAAGTATTACTCCGAAGACCTGAAGAATGTGAAGAATTAGCGAACTACAACGACGACATCATCCTTCCACTTGAAGTTAGTAATATTGACTTGAAACTGTTTCATTCCTAACGTATCTTTCAAGTCGTGCTATATTGAAAACATAACTGCGAAGCTGTATATACTGTATATACTGTACATATTGTATAATACTCTAGTGATGTGACATGATCATAATTGTATGATCATAGTATTAGGGAATTAAACTACGAAGTATAACGCTTATCTTTTGAACTTCGTAGATATGACATCGACATAATCTTGTATATATTTTTATTTTATGATTATGTGAATGGGTTATGGTAAATATTTCATCCTAGGAAACAATGTTTTACATTTGTTTAAAGGAAGTACATTCATGAACTTGTTTCGTGAATTGAAAGGGAAATCATTATGCTTATTGGTCCGGTTATTCATTGCAAATCTTTGTATGACCAATATATATGAGATGGTAGTACCGATCTTAACTTATGTTATGTATCTTGGTATAACTAATCACAATCCCTGACTTATGATTTGGTATGACTGATTTTCATTAATTGGTGTAACCGATCCTAAGTAATCACCATGTGATGGTATGATCGATCCTTGTAATTGGTGTGACCGATCCTAGTAATCCGATCATGAGTATGTGTAACCAATCCTTATAATTGGAGTAACCGGTCCTGGTAACTAGTGTGACCGGTCACAAGTAATACCATGTGTATATGGAACCGATCCTTGTAACTGGTGTAACCTATCCTAGTGACTGATGTGACCGATCACAAGTATTTCCATAATTAGGTATAACCGATCCTAGTGATTGGTAAAACCGATTTGGTATTTGATCAATCACATAGTAGTCTTGGAAAACAGGTGAACAATTCTAAACTTGTTTGGAAGTGTGGTATAACCGATTCAAAGAATGCAAATCCATGTAAATATGAAATAAGGATTTGCAGTGAAAAGATGTCAACATACTTTGAACATGAGTAGTAACTCTTGTCAATTATTGTTCAAAGATATTCCTTAGTACTCAAGGTGATCCTGTGCCGAAATAAATTAAGAATCTTTTAATTAAGGTTTTTGGTTTTATATATGCTTTAATTACCAGCAATTAAATACATATCTCTAGAGAATAAAAATTAGTAATGCGCATTTACTAATTGGAGATTTTATATTGAGAGATTTCGGAAATATTGGACAAGCATTTATTTGATTTATGAAAATCGAATTTTGCCATTCATTGCATATATACCGAATAATTTCAGTTTTGCAAAGTCCTTGGTGTCCAAACATCCCTTGGTCAATAATAATATAGTTTGCTTTTCTAGCAAACCATCCTAAGAGATAGGAAAACTTCATTTATTGTTGTTTCTGGTGGAGCCATCTATTCGGAGAGGAAGTATCCTAATTAGGTGGCATCTCTTACGACCGCTCATTTAAAGACTTCTGTTGGATCAAGAAGCTCTACGAGTACTGTTGGTGGGAAACTAGATAATTGCAGTATTATTAGTTTTCGATTGATTTGATTGACTAACGGTTGTTGAAACTTTGATTGCACTTAGTTTGTTTATTCTTGAGAATCTTCTCTTCTGATATAAGATTCACTCAGACTAGATCAAAGTATCGACGGGATCTTTAGAATTGCTGTTAGATCTAAAGACATATTGTGATAATCTATTATTAATTGACTCCGTTCTATGCGTGATTGATCACAAGAGATTCAAGTGTTGTGCAGGTTATTGAAGATTAAAGAACATTTTAAGACGAAGAAGATTTCTTATTGGTTTTCGTATCTTGTGAATTGTGTGCACAAACCTTGATCGGCTGGGATCCAACTAGAATCAGATTTATTTGATTGATTAGTTGTGTAAGATCGACATTCTCAATATATCTCTTTGAGATTTATTTTGATTGAGTGCGAATCTATACTTGACTATTTCGGTAGTTAAAGTTAGATTTATCTAACCAGACAAAGGATTTTATTAGATTAAACGGAAGAGCCTTTGTCAACGACTCATCTATATCTTGTAGCAAATATTGATTAGAGTGTTTACCAAACGAATTCTTCCTTTGCTGTTCGGAATACGATCCAAAGGACTTGCTATTCACGTGCGTGACTTTAGAAGTCGAAGGCGCAGGGACACTGAGGGAACTAAGTAGCTATGGGTAGTCTGCTTGGTCTAAACTATACGAAGTTGGTTTAGATTTTGTATAACAGCTTAACTCTGAGAGTATTCAAAACTGGACTAGGTCCCGGAGTTTTTCTGCATTAGAGGTTTCCTCGTCAACAAAATCTTGCTGTGTCTTTTACTTTGATTTCCGCATTATAATTGTTTATTATAATACAGTAAAATACACATATACGTTAATTCCGCATTACTTGACAGTGATCCTATAGAGTTTGGTTATTACCGAACCTATTATCAAGTAACATACTTCTTCGCTGATGCCAACGACGTTAAAGTGGACGGTCCGGATTGGCTGACTGGTTAGCGGCGTTAAGATAACTTGACAGCGTCATAACAGTGTTACGTCATGATGACATCACCGTACACTGGACTTCTGACTGTACATTTATGTTGACATGGCGCTCCCTGATATGTATGATCTGCTGACGTGGCACTATTGACGTTGGTATCTCTGGTTGGTAAATATTGCTGACATGGCACGCTGACGCGGCATTGTTTACGTGGCACACTCTGGTTGGCACACATTGCTGATGTGACACTCTTTGGTTGGTGCGTATTGCTGACGTGGCACCTCCTTGTCTTGAATTGAATACTTGCACATGGGCTTCTATGTATAGTGCTTGTGAGGCCTAGTTAGCCATATTTGGCTAACAAAAGGAGCATATTAAGCCCAAGTAAGCCCATTTTTAGTGTGTGAAATATTAGGATTCAAACACCATTACAAGTAATTTTTCACAGACCCATTACTTTTAGAGGGCTCATTTTCTTCTCTTCTTCCCTCTTCTTTGTCGTCGTCGATTCAATGAAATTTTAAGAAATCTATTACGTTTGTTTTGTTTGTGGCTGAAAAAATGAGTATTAACCATCAAAATGAGTTGAAAATGGAAGTTGCAGAGAGAAGTTCGGCTAGGAATTATGTGAAAAACTTTGTCGAACTAGCCTAACCTGATGGAAATTATGAACATGAAGAACAGTTTGGTTACGTCACAATTTTTTTTTCCTAACCGACGTAACATTAGTTCGGTTACGTCGCAAAAAAATAATCCTAACCAAACTAAGGTTCGGTTACGTCGCAAAAAACATTTCCTAACAGAACCTCAGTTTGGTTACGTCGCAATTTTTTTTTCCTAACCGAACCTTAGTTCGGTTACGTCGCAATTTTTTCCCCCTAACCGAACTAAGATTCGGTTGTGTCGCAATTTTTCTTTCCTAACTGAACCTCAGTTCGGTTACGTCGCAAAAAAAATTTCCTAACCGAACCTTAGTTCGGTTACATCACAAATTTTTTTTCCTAACCAAACTAAAGTTCGGTTACCTCGCAATTTTTTTTCTCCTAACCGAACTTATCTCTGAAAGCAAAAAACTCCACTAAAACTAAGTTCGGCCACCTTCCCTTTCATGAACATTAGCCGAACTACATTAGCAGATAAGTTCGGCTACCCGTTCTTCAGATCTTGTAGCCGAACTTGTTTGACTTAGACCAAATCAATCTATAAAATTTATCATTTTCATAAAATTTTGGCCAATTCAAGTAACAAAAACCTAAATTTTAAGGCGGTTTGAAGGTTCGGATCCAAAAAATAAAAAAAATAATTGAGTTTTTCCAACTCTTATATATTCTGCTTCTTCTTCCCTTTCAATAACTTAATTTTAAGAAAAATAATATTGACTTAATCTTACATTAATCACTAATTAACCTAACTTAATTACACTAACTAATCGTTACACAAACTTAATTAGAAATGATAATTTTGGTATTAATATAAATATTTGGATAAGGGGTAGCTCCATTTTACTTCTAAATGTCTTACTAAAAATAGAACCATGGTCCCCAAAAAAATCGTTCTTCATCATTTCTGTGATGATCTCAGTGATGATCTTCACTACTATCACTCTACCAGACTCAATGATGATTTTCTAGTCCATTTGCAGCTTCTTTCATTGCAATGGGCTCGGCTGCTTTTAGTCCGCAGAAAAGTGTTTTTAAAGTTGGCCCAAAATAAAAGTGTTTGCAAATCCACCGCCGCTCGCTAGCTCATCGGCTCTCTACCATAACACGACTGCAAGAAAAACCTAAGGCATGAACGTGAGCATTCTTCTTCTTCTTCTTGTGTTCATCTGCTCCGTTTTGCTTCAATCCATCCTTATCAACAGAAAACCTATATAAAACCCAAACCCCTTTTATCATCACTCCATGCCAATCTCACATCATCTCTGATCAGGGCTTCTTGCTCTTTCCCTAACCCTCTTCTAATCACCGGCCAGAAACCCAAACTCCAGTTTCTTTCACCTAAAACCCTACAATACACTAACTTGTTCACATCAAAGAATACAATCCGTCAGGCAACCTTTTCATGTGAACATACTACCACTTCAGATGATTCTCCGAAATTTTCAGCTACAGAGATATGTATTCTAGTATTTGTATACACCATCCCATTCTTAAAAACAAAGATCTACCTAAAATGTTCCCAGTTTTAAAATATGCATGGAGTCTTATCATATCATTGTTAAGATTCTATCGATCAGTACACACTGTTGATTTGATTCTGCTTCTTTCTTTCTTTATTTGGTTCGTGAGACACGGGAGTTCTGCTAAGAGTTTTAACTACTCTTCACAAGCAAAGGTTATGGATTCCGTGCTTGTTATTGCTTCTTTAGTTCGCCCGTTCTTGTTGACGCCGGATCCTTTGGCATTTGGGTTCAAGGTTCAACTGTTGCGTGTGAGTATAATGATGCTATGCTATTTTCGCTTTTTTTATGCGCCTGGTAATTGTGATCTCGGCTAGTAATATCTTCTACTAACTCTTACATTTTGATTTTCAGGTTCTTTGAATTACTCTGTATCCAGACATGCGTACATTCATGTTTAAATTACTTGGGGGTTGTACAATCATCTTTAAAATACTTGGGTGCTGTTGTCCCCTGGGTTGTAGGTTCGGATGCATCCTGTCCCTCTACGCTTACCCAAATCATGGAGGTGGTTCTTAAGACCGACGGAGATGAAGATCGACGTGAGGGAAAATCCTTGGTGCTGAAACTTTTAAGAGCAAACAACAGTCTTCTTAGTGATGTGGATTTTGCTAAAACATGCAACAAACATATATTATCCTCATGTCAAAGCTGTTTAAATCATTTGCCGGATCTATTTAAGATGGCCTATTAGGATCCCCAAGCGGACAAACAAATATCTCTAGAAGCTGATAATCTTTTATGGTTGCTTGACATTCTGGCGGACAGGCAAGCAGCTGAGGAGTTTGCATTGATGTGGGCTAACCAACAAGAGCTGGCTAACCTGCACACAAGAACCAGGGCGCAGTCTCGCCGTCTAATTAGCTGCATAACAACACGATTGCTTGTTGGTATAGGAAATGGGGAAATCATTCCGGCAAAGGGTACCCGTCAGCTACTATTACAGACATGGTTTCAGCCACTAGTGGATGACTACTCTCGCTTACGAAAACTTGAATCATTTGATCCCCAGGTGGTGGAAGAAAATATTGAGAGGGAAATATTACAACTTACGCCAAAAAATCGACGGAGTTTGTTGTTGGCGTGGTATGGATGTTTCTTGAAGGACGGTGAGAACTGTCCAGATCTTCGAAAAGCCTTTCAAGACTGGTGCAGAAGAACTCAGATAGTTTTTGAATGACATGTACTATATAGTATAGTGTTTACTTGCTTGATTATGGATTTGCATTCCTTCTATAAAAGTCGAAAAATCAAAAAGTTTGAATTAATGTTAATGTTTTTATTAACAGTTTCTTTTGGAGTAAAATCGAATAGCGCCTCTTAAATTCAAAAATCTGCTTCAGTTATCCGGATCTCTATTACAACTCAATTTGCTAACATATCTTCTCTATGGTACCTCGATGTGTCTAATCAGGTGCAAGATACTGATCCGACCTACATATCCATAGCCTGAGCCTGGGCTAGAGAGTTTAATTAAAGGGTAATGAAAAGTAAAAATAAACGCCCAAAAAAATACAAAGTTTTACCGTGGAAGAAACTGTTATAAACAGAAGTTTATCATGTAGATGCCCACTTTAGTGAGACCGTATTACTTGGGCACCAAGTATGTAAATTTTATAAATAGAGTCGTAAACCTTTGTATTCCACCCACATGAATAAGAAATATTTCTCCCTTCTTCCCTCTATTTTGTGTCTCCTTCTCCATTCACAATACGTTATCATGCACATTGCTCTATCAAGAGTTAATTATGTTGATTGTCTCAAATTTGGAAGTAATGAAAACACAACATCGGGTGGTTGGATGGGATCCATTTGCGTACCGTATATGGAGTAATATTTCTTGACCTTTTGACCTCTGTTATTTTATTAGTTTTGTGTGTACTATGTCCGTTTGATCGTAAATACACTACTGACTCTTATTTTTGTCTTCATGTACAGTTTGTTTTAGTTGGATTTATATAATACAGTATCTTTTACCTCAAACGGAGTAGATCAGAATGGGCATCAGACTTGACGATGAACGCGTCAATATTTATAACAATAAAGCCTATTTATAAATGGATCTTGTTCGGAAAAGCTTATTGGTTTCTTTTCCTCTTATCTTATATTGTCTTATTAATTAATTGATTAAGTATTATATTCCTTTCTTTATTTGATGATGATCAACAATAATGGGTGGTGTTGTTTTTCCGATATGCATCGTGGTGTATGCTATGGAGATGGATTTTATATATCATCGAAACTCGTCCATGAGGATACGAATATACCATTCCACCTGATTTTTTCGGTCTTTAAATTTTAGTTATGCCCTAATTTCTAGAAAAGTTCTTTGATTCAGTAATCTGTGTTGATTTCTACATGTATTTTAAAGTTTATTAGACTTTTGTTTCTCACCTGTCTTAAGTTTCTATCTGACTTGACATATTTTGTAAGCTTCTTTTTTGTTTTTTCATTTTAGGTCATGAGCTAATGGAGATGCAGACATAGAGTTACTGAGACATCATCATGAGATTTGATAAATCAACAGTGAAATTGGAGAAGTTTGGGTTACATCTAATTTTGGGTATGGTTCATTGAATCCTCAATCTCTTATAATCATAAAATAGAAAAATTCTGGATTTGAGTAATAGTGGATTTGTGAAGAATAGTTTTTCTGAGATTCAAGTTGATATTCAGATCCTACCTGGTGTAGGGATTTGATACTATAATTGATTATTAAAGTGTTTATAACAGTATTAAAAATTAAGAATTTGAGAAAGGGTTTCTTTGATGATGGTGATGGTGTTATCTAGCAAATTAAAGGGTTTTCTTTCATCATGATGAATTTGGAGAATTCTCCCATGCACTCTGCTGAACTGTTGGTCTTCTGTGTTTAGAGAATAAGTATTTTTGTCTGTTCAGTTCCTCTTCTCTCAGTGGTTAAATCTGAAAGAATGTACAGTCTTATTCAGTAATCCATATCTACAAGTTTAGTTTTTACAGACACAACAAGTTGTTTATTTTCTTGGTTTACTTCTCTTTAAATATCTCAGTAGCTCAAGTTTATTTCTTCCATATTTCCTGAGTTTGTTTTCCATTATATCTCTATCTTCTCTTTAGTGTTATCAATGGCTATTCTTGAGATATTTTTAACTCTTCTTCAGAAATGAACTATTCCTCGGAAGTTTTTATGAATACAAGTACTGATAATATTTCTCTGAGTAATCCAGATCAGAATAATGGTATTGAAGATGCAATCATTCTTGAACCTACTCCGTTAGCTACTCTTCTACCAGAGACTGTGTTCACTGATGAAGAATTTGATAAGAAGATTAATCTCATGATGATGGACTCTAACTCTATGGATGCTGAGCCCTCCCCAGCTCATGACCTAGTAAGTCTCTCAATCTTAAACTTTTCTATTATTGGTGAGTTCTCTTTTTACTTTTTATTTTGCTTTATTTTGTTACCAGATCTTTTTTATCCTCTCTTTAAGTTTTTTTTATGAGTTATGAAGTTTCTTTGTTAGAATATGAATGGATGTTGTTCGGATAAAAATAGCTACATCTGTTAAACATTTTTAGGAAAAATAGACCAAATGTTATATGCATTTTTGAAACCATGGTTGATTCTGATACAGTATACAAGTATAATCATCACCTTCCTTATGATTCTTGGTTTATTTGTGCTTTCTGTTGGAAAATCAGGAGGTTTAGCCTTAGGTTTCTTTGCAAATTCTGGTATTGAAATTCTAAGTAGTTCTCTCAACATGATACACATAGTTTGTGATATTACTCCTCTTATTAAAAACTGCTTAATCTCTTTTATATATGGTTCCTTGAATGCTATGGGTATGAGATATCAGTGGAATATTCTTAATCATATGAATGAAGATGGAAATCGTCCTTGGATCTTATTGGGTGATTTTAATTTTATCTTACATGCTTCTGAAAAACAAGGAGGTAACCCTAATAATTCTTTTCCTCCGGATTTTATTAGGAACAGTTTGATGCAGTTAAAAATGAATGAAATTTTTGCCTTTGGTAATCCATTTACTTGGTGTAATGGAGATATAAGAATCCTTTTGAGCTGATCTTTGAAAAACTGGATAGGGGTTTTATGAATGATAAGTGATTATCGGTTTTTCCTTTTACTAGGGTTACTAACTTAGGAAGATTTTACTCTGATCATTGTCCAATACTGTTAAATTGTTTTCATCAGCAGCAGAATCTTAATATACCTTATAAAATTTTCAAATGTTGGCAACTAAATCCTGATTTCAAGAATGTTCTTTCTAATTCCTGGATTAAGCAAGTTCATGGTTCTTCAAGCTGTATTGCTGCTGGAAAACTTAAGAATCTTAAACATGACCTTAGTTCTTGGAACATCAACTCCTTTGGTCATATCAAAACAACTATTGCGAAACTGAATTTGGAAATTGAAAAATTGCAATCTCTACCTTATACTCCAGCTATAGGTAGTTATATTCTTAATTACTCTAATCAGCTTGATTTTTGGTATGAGATTGAAAATTCTTTCTACAAACAAAAAGCAAGGATTGATTATTTCACTCAATATGATAAAAACACTAAGTTTTTTCATAACACAGTTAAGCTCAGAAATATGTATAACACTATTCACACATTAAGAGATGGTCAAGGTAATTGGTTAGAAAGCAGAGAGAAAGTTGTTTCTCTTCTCACAAACCATTTTAAAAGTATATATACTACTTCTTTTCCTAGTAATGCTGATATTGATGCAGTCTTAAAGGATGTGCAGCTGATTATTTCAGATGAAATGAATATCAACTTAGTAGCTATTCCTACTTCAGATGAGATTCTTTCGACTGTTAAGATGATGGCCCCCTGGAATTCTCCGGGTCCTGACGGTTTTCCAGCGGGTTTCTTTAGAGATAATTGGGAAGTTATTTCCTTTGAGATAATAAATCACGTTCAAAGTTTTTTCAGTAATAAGTATCTTCTTAAGCAGATGAACCATTCTTTTATTGCTTTAATTCCAAAAGTAAATAGTCCTTCTTCCCCTAATGATTTTCGACCTATTAGTCTTTCTAATACTGTCTACAAAATTATTTCCAAAATTTTAACTAATAGGTTAAAACCTCTTTTAGACTCTCTTATTTCTCCTTATCAGTCAGCTTTCATAGCTAATAGGCAAATACAAGATAACATTATAATCAGTCATGAAATCTTGCATTCTTTTAAAAATAGAAAGAAAAAGAACAACAAAAATGGTTTCATGGCCATTAAATTGGATTTTTACAAGGCTTTTGATAGATTAGAATGAACTTTTATTATGTCGGTATTTAAGAAACTGGGTTTCTCTGATGATTGGTGTCAGTTGGTATTTCAATGTATCAGCACAGTATCTTATTCAGTTCTGGTAAATGGTTCGCCAGGTGAAGTTTTTCTTCCTTCTAGAGGAATTAGACAGGGAGATTGCTTATCACCATATATTTTTATTATTTGTATGGAGATCTTATCCAAACTTATGTTAAAGGGCGAGTCTGAAAACTTAATTCAGGGATTCAGATTTATAAAGGATAGTCCTTCGATTTCACACTTATTTTTTGCTGATGATTGTATGTTGTTTTGTAAAGCTTCTCTGACTTATGCTAGAAACCTCATGAAGATTATAAATACTTTTGATAGGGCTTCTGGTCAAGCGATTAATTTGGAGAAATCAGGTTTCTTCACTAGTTCTAGAATGCATCACAAGCATATTAAGTTACTTACAAAAACACTTGGAATAAAGTTTTTAAGTAGTTATGAGAAATATCTTGGTACTCCCCTCTTCATTAATAGGGATAAAACCAAATCTTTTCAGTTTTTAATTGATAAGTTCTATTCTAGGTTGAGTAACAGTAAGAAAACTAATCTTAATATTGCTGGTAGAACTGTAGTTACCAAGCATGTGCTATCTAGTTTGTCGGTTTATCATATGACTTGTTTTCCATTTCCTAAGAAGATTACTTCGAAAATTGATTCAATTAAGAGGAGTTTTTGGCGGTCTAAAAAAAATATCCTAAAAGGGCAGCTTATTTTCGTTCTTGGAAAGATATTGGTAAGTCCAAAAAATGTGATGGTCTAGGTATTAGGAATTCTTATGCTGCTAACAGGGTTTTTATAGCAAAACTAGGTTGGATAATTTGTCAGAATCCAGAGCAATTGATTTCAAGGTTTTTAAAAGATAAATATTTCCCTAATCAAAACTTATTGGAAATAGATAAGGCTGCAGATACTTCTTCGTGGATTTGGAAAGGTATAGTTAATAGCTTATCCTTTTTAAGATCAAACATTGTAAGTAAAATAAGTGATGGTACTTCAACAAAAATTTGGACTTCGAACTGGTTACCTCTTAGTAATTCGCCTTCGATTTCTATTAGTCCAAATTTCAAAGATTATACTTTTGTTAGTGATCTTATTGATGTGCAGAATCACTGCTGGAATGTTGGGCTGTTAAATTTGCTGTTTTCACCTGATGATGCTATAAAAATTAGATCTTTAAGAATTAATCTTACTCAAGAAGATAAAATTATGTGGGCTCATACAAAAAATGGTGTTTTTTCTATTAAGTCATCTTATAAAGTTTATATGAATGATACTTGTACTGTTGAAGAATCTTCTTTCTGGAAAAAAGTGTGGTCCTTAGATTGTCTGCCGAAGATTAAGTTCTTTATGTGGAAGATTTTTTATCAGATGCTTCCTGTTAATTCTTTACTAAAGTTCTATAATCTTGCTATTGATGATTCCTGTCCTTTATGCAAGAATGCTGAGGAAACTGTTTTTCATCTGTTTGTTAACTGTCCAATTGTTTCTCATATATGGTTTGCTCTGTCTTTTCAACACTTAGTGGTTACTGATTATACTTGGATTGAAGATATTTTTCTGAGGTGGTATGATAATATTTGGGGCCATTCTCCTTATGCTGTTAATTGGCCTAGCATTGGAGCAATTGTGATGTGGAGCATATGGAAATTACGTTGCGATGTGGTTTTTAAAAATATATCTATAAATCTAGATAGAGTGATTTTGGAAACAAGAAGGATGATTAATACTTATATAGTACATTCCTTACCAGTTAGAGTAGTTCCTTTGGTTATTAAAACTCTAGCTGAAGATGTTGATCATGTTATTTTTATAGATGGTTCTTTTAAAAACTTTAACATGGGTGTCGGTATTGTTCTTTGTGATACAACAGGTAGAATAAGGTATTCCAGATCGGACTTTGGTCTGATTCCAGATGCAGTTGGAGCTGAGGCAACTGCTCTTACTTTGGCTATCTCCTGGGCGAAGGAGTTGAATCTGTCTAAAGTTCTGCTAGTCAGTGACTGCCTTCAGTTGGTGAATTTTGTTAATGGAGGCAATGAAGTGGTTGGCTGGAGAAGTAATGATATTTTGGAAGACTGTTGTGTTTCCTTAGCTAGTAGTAATGGTTTTGAAATTGTATATATTAAGCGTAAGAAGAACAAGGTTGCTGACCGTCTTGCACGACGGGCTAGAAAGCATTGTATTAAAAACATTTGGGTGTCTTTTCCTTTTTTTTTGCATAGTGTTGTAAGGAAAGAACCAACTGGGGATGCTTGTAACTTGCTTCTTAGTTAATAAATCGGTTTTTCTCAGCAAAAAAAAAATACCATTCTTTATTTTTTGTTGGGTGAAATTAAAATCCATCGGTCAACCCTAACAAAAAAGAAAGAAAACGGTGATAAACTTTGTAAAACAAGTTTGATTTTTATTTTCTTTTTCTCTAATCAACTTCATAGAGAACAAAAGAATCCATTGAAAGATGGTTCACAGTTTCTATTCCTTTAGTGAAACCGTAATCACCAAAATTTGGTGTTACTGGGACTTGATTATCTTTACGGTAGTTTATTCACATGCATGGTTGAAAAACCTACGTCCAATTTGATTGGTATCTTTGTCCATTAGACGAAGATCATGTGATTAATGGTTTCTATTTTTATTTTATTTTTGCGATATTCAAAACGACAATTTTTTTCTTATTTGTCGACATAATTTTGTTAATTGTACAAACCAATTGATATTGGTTTTTCCCCCATCAATTCTCCTTAATGATATGTAAAGATTGGCATTCAAAGAACTTTTAGCCAATATTGATTATTGATTTCTATTCTTTCAAAGAAATCTTCATCAACCAAAAAGTAGATTTTTCTCTACAAAGAATACGATAATGATTTCTTTATTCTTTTTAAAAGAATCATTTAAACCAACTGGAATTAGATTTCTCTATGGATCCTAAAAGGATGAGATTGGTTATTAAGGTATTCACAATGCAAACACCATTTGCTGCATTCCTGAGGGATATTGAGCAATTTTTTATTAGTATTTTTTTTTTCTTCCTTGTGCTAATCTCCAAATTGAGACTGTTCAACTTTATGTCGGAATACGGTAGGACATAAAAGATCAATGGGTGCGCACCCGGTTTTTTAGCCAATATTATTAGTCCTTCTAGTGACTATATTGATCTTAATTTTATTTCTTTTCATAAGGAAAGTGTCCATAATTTCTTTCTAAACTAAAATGTCGTGACCCTTGAAATTATGAAATTACTGGAGATTTGTTTGCATATTTTTTTAATGCTTTTGGTTTTAACATATCATTTTATTTTATGTTATTTTTGTGTTCCAAAAGTAACCATGATTGATGGTAAATATGTATGTCTATTAAGACTACATTTTTTTTCTTTATGTCGAAAGACATATGTCATAATGAGTATATGTCTCGAATTAATCGGATAATACTTTATGAAACTTGAAGTTTTCGTACATGACATAAATATGAAATTTCCACCATGATCAGGGGGAGGGCATACACTATCAAAAGCTTGTGTTAATTAACTTAAAAGTTATATCCATTTCTCTCCCAACATGATCAAATCGAAAAAAGGCTGTCACTATCAATAGGTGTGAAATGTCTCATATTGCTTTTATATAGGCTTTTGCCTCTTCATAGGAAAATCCAATCACATATAGCAAAAAGTAGCATTTTAGAATAAGCTATAGATAGTACTTCAATAGAGTCTATCAAAACAAGATCCACATTCTCATAGTTCATATCCCCTCACTGGAAGATGGGGTGATTATATTTCCTGAGGGCGCTGGTACCAGTAATTTTGTGAATTCTTCATGATATGCATACACTTGAGAATTGTGTGGGATAGTGGTAAGCTAATTTTGTTGTCGAATATTACAGTAGCTACTAAAATAATAAAGATAGTGGTCGTTAACCCCTCTGCAGAGGAATATCGACAATGTGATTGGTTGGCATATAATCCAATTAGGTTGGATTAATTTCTCGATCGACGTAATTTTGGATCCAAAAAATTAACACCTTAAACATGCCAAGCCTATTAATTACAGGTTGGTGTAGACATTATGCGTCGTTATACGAGAAATTTGTTCGTTTGTAAAAACGATTTCAGGGTCTTATTTATTTTATTCCATTTTTCAGACCCTAGGATTGATTTATTAATTGTTACAAACGATTTCAGGGTCTTATTTATTTTATTCCATTTTTCAGACCTTAGGATTGATTTATTAATTGTTCTCTTTACACAATGCACTTGGCGTGGTAATCTTATGTTGCATTCACACAAGAAATGTGGTCGAAGAACATATTGAATTTGTAATCCTTAGAGGATTCAAATATATTCAGGCAGCCACCTTATTTGCTTACATAATTAAGGTTGAACAATCCTCTATGTGTTTTTTTTAGAAATTTGGTACAAAACCAAAACCGGATTAATTAGTTGATGATTTCAACGTTATAAGTTTCTTGAGGAGACCTTAAAAACACAAAAATCCACACCTTAGTAGCATAAATTCTATTTTCTTTCCTTTATTAAATCTGCACTTAAATCTGCCGTTGGAATTATGCTAGCATAAACTCGTCTTTAAGATAGACTAGAGTTATTCTTTTAATGCTTTTTTTTTTTGGAAACTCATATTATTGGGTTAGCATCAATAAATATGTCAAAATTTGTACTCTTTTCCCTTCGTTTCAGGTTTTGTCCCATGTGGTTTTCCTGACAAGGTTTTAACGAGGCAATATCTCTGACGTTTTTTTTTTTTTTTAATGTTGATATTTGTGCTCTTTTTCCTTCGTCCATATTTTTCCCCATTGGGTTTTACTGGCAAGGTTTTAGTGAGACAATTTATTCAACATGGTGGTCATCCAAGGGGGAGTTGTATCAATTTCGGTTATTTGGTGGATTCCCACCATTAACTAGGTCATTTTGTTAGACCACATCAACATAACGGTCTCCTATGAATTTGGATATTATTCTAATCCATATAAGGTATGATTAAAACTTTAGTTCACCTACGCAACTGTAACTACATATTGGCACTTTGTTGAAGAAATTACATCAACTACTTCATCAAATCATCTTCGAGAAGCTAGCAATCCAAGAAGCAAGTCCTCAATGTATTTAAAGAAGTGTGAAGACTCGGGAACACTACTATTAGAAGCCTAACACAAAAGAAGATTTCATCAACTGGCAGATTTCTCTCTAAAGCATTGCTATCTCCACCATTCAATAAATTGGGAAGTGTCAACTCGAAGATTTGCAAGCCAAGATTTAACTGAAGTACTTATCAGGGGGAGCATCATAGTAACAGGTATTTTACTGGACTATCACGTTGTACTCTTTTTCCTCCGTCAAGGTTTGGTCCCACTGGGTTTTTCCTTGTCAAGGTTTTAATGAGGCAACATATGCATGTCCAGCTATATTCTAAGTTTTCTCATAATTGTACTATTTTTCCTTCAGTCAGGTTTTGTCCCTTCGGATTTTCCTAATAAGGTTTTAATGAGGCAATTAGCTTAGTTACAGTGGTCATCTAGGGGGGGTGTTATAAACGGAAGTTTATCATATAGATGCCCACTTTAGTGGGACCCTATTACTTGGGCACCAAGTATGTAAACTTTATAAATAGAGTCGTAAACCTTGTATTCCATACACATGAATAAGAAATCTTTCTCCCTTCTTCCCTCTATTTTGTGTCTCCTTCTCTATTCACAATAGAAACAAGCTAAAAGGTTTTTTTTGTTTGTTTTTTTGAAGCTATGAGAATTATTTATAATGGCAAACTATTAAATAAATTTTCCCGAACGCTAAAATGACTATGTAAATAAAAGCTACATTTTCATTTACAAAAACCAGTGACAAGAGGATCTTTTTGCTCCTTTGCATCCGTCACATTTGTTTTCATGGCCGTCCAGAAGGCGGCCCTCTTTTAAGATTTTGTGGTGGTGACCTTGGACAATCTGCATCTCGGCCTAAATCTTCTGTGCATGCAGCTCTGCATATCATTAAGGTCCACAATTAATACACTCTCTATCTTTCATCATCAAATAGATGGAAAAAAAGAAGAAGAAGAAGAAAACCAATTAATAACGCCAAATTGATAACCATTGTTGTGGATGCACTGTAATGGACGGAAAAATTTGTATACTTGGGTTTGGTGACATTAAGAATATGAAATTGCAAATTATAGGATCAAGGTAAAAGCTTACAGACTCCAAGCGACATGAGATAAGAGGAGGATCAAGCATAATAGCCGAGATATTTGAGAGAAAATCATCCCCATCTCTTTTCTTGTTAGTTTGGTGATTGAGATCTGACAAACAATTAGATCTTGAAAACCGTAACTAAGAGATGAGTTGGAATATTTATATTTTATGATGTAAGTCTCTTGAACTCGCTGATCGGTAGTGTTTTGAAAAGGAAATCATGCATTGTTGGTATATATAGAGCTAGCAGGAGTCCAAGTCAAGTTGAGTGTAATGTCCTGGTACTTTCACTTTGTTGTCATACTCATACCCTCATACACTTTGAAAGATTTTTATTTGATAATTAATAGGGACAAAGTTACTTTTACTAAAAGGAAAGATGACTAGGTCTAGGATATTTGACTCCCTGTTAATATTGGGTTGATTTATTACTACGCTTTCCCGTGTCAATTTCTTTTTTCAATTTTTGAACTTCCGGTCCTTTCTCTGTTGGCGTGTTAGTAAGTTATCTTCTTGCTTCAATAAAGGTTATCTTTGTCATTTAAATTCTATAGTCTTTTACTACTGACGATTACTATCTTTTTTGATTGATGTTCTAGCTAGACTTAAACTAGTATCTATGCTTCTGTTTACATCAAAACTACTCCAGGAACCAGATATGTTCTTGATAAACTAGAGGAGTTAATTGTTGCAGTACTCTGAATATATTAGATAAGGATGCAGGATACACACACCTACTTCATCGTCTGTATGCTTGTTATTTAATAAAACAGTAGCCATTACGGTGGAGTAACATGTATTATATTTCGAACAAGCTTGCCTACATAACTGGTTGTCTGGTTGTGTATAGTACCTCCAATGTAGTAAGTGATGTTATGGTAGCTAGCTACACTTCGGATTATTTTGATAGGTGTACATTTAGATAAGACGATTGGTGTTCATGGAAATGATATTGTGATGCTTAAAATATAATTTAATTACTAAATCGAAGCTGGTTCACCCCTCTTTTTTTTTCATGTAATGTACAGTGCACGAATATGTCTATTTCAAACAAGTTTGATCATAGAGGAAGCCACAAATTTAAATGACATGGTTTTTCACTACACAATAGGAACGGGAAAGAAATCATTACCCATTTCTGCAATATCAAAACATATATGTTGTCCTGACACTTGCAAAATAATTAAAGCCATTCTTGGATGCTTTCATCCAAGTTAATCGTTCTCATCATTTCATCCGGCCATTGCTATGTTCGCTTCATAAACTGCAATTTTCTTCTTGTATGGAGCTAACCATTACCGTCCATAATTAGTTAAGACTTTCTCTGCAAATCGTATGATTGATATGGAGGGATCAGCGCATTGGGTTCCAACCGTCCATAATCAGTTAAGACTTTCTCTGCAAAACCGTATGATGGGTATGGAGGGATCAGGCATCAGCTCATTGGGTTCCAAGAGAAGACTATTTTAAATCCACCCAATATTAGCCGGAAGTCAAATAACCTAGACAGAAGTCAGCTTTCCCTGTAGTAAAAGTGGCTTTCCCCCTAATAATTATATTTTATTTTATTCCTATTTTCAAATGGAAAACAAAAGTAGTTGAGACTTGAGATCGAATACCATAAAGTCCTTGAGCGTGTTTGAGAATTCTTTTTTTTTATAAGAAGGTTGAATTTATTAATTAAGCAATATAGTACAGAAGTTCTACAATTTCATTTTTGTCGAAAACATTAGAGAGGATACTTTCTTTCTGAATTTTCTGCTGCATATGTTTCGAGAAGTATTGTAGTCTTCTTATTCTTGCTACTGAATCTGCTGCTGTATTGGGATCTCTGTTTATAAATTTTACCTTGGGTTGTGGAAGATTGTCTAGAATGGAAAGAATGTCTTCAATGGTATTCTCTGCCGCCCAGGCAATTGCTGCATCTTTTTTGTTAATGCAATCTGATAGAACTTTACAATCTGTAGCAATGTAGACGCTGGAGAGAATATTGTCTTTTAGCCATTTTAGAGCCTTCAAAACTGATTTTGCTTATGCGTGTAAAGCCGAGGACGCCCAGTCTGAACCTGCAGAAATATGCATAAAGGCTTCTTGCTCTACCGAGTAAAGAATGAAACCATAACCCATGGACAGGTTTTCCTTGTTAAAAGAGGCGTCTGTAAAAATTATCCAATCTGAGTTGAAATTGTTCCACCTATAAGTTGGTGTTTTCTTTTCTTGGGTGTTTTTCTGCAACTTCTCCTTATTGATCGGTTGAGCTTGTATAAAATTCCTAATTTGTTATATCAAAGCATATGGATCTAGTTTTGTATTCCTAAAAATAACTTCGCATCTATATTTCCACATGAACCAAGTGACAGTTGCGATTTGTTCACAGTATTTTGAGTAATTAGTATCGGATATCCAGATATCTACCCACTTAACAATCGAATCTGTGTTGATTTGCGAGTTGACTATGTTCAGGCCACAACCAAACCAAATTGCTCTAGCAAAAGGACATTTCCTGAAAAGATGGTCTTCTGTTTCCGCCTCTTGAGAAGTACATAGGGGGCACTCCGATGAGATTTCTGGATTGTGAGCTGCTAATCTGCTATTTGTTGGTAACGCCTTTTGGATCATTTTCCAGATAACGCCTTTTCGAATCCGAGGTATTGTCTTCAAATTCCAAATATTTTTCCAAGGAAAAATAATATTTTCCTCATCATTGTTATTTTGGTTGATAAGATAGTTGTATATGTTTTTTTGCAGAGAAGACTCCCGAAATATGGTGTGCCCATCTGATTCTGTCCCTATTTTCCTTATTCGGGGTAATTGCTAGAATTTTTTCCTTAGTTTCTGGGGAGAAGTATTCATCTAATTTTTAAATATCCCATTCACCCTCAGAGTTTAGTAGTTCATGGACCTTTTTAGGAATTAGTTCTGAATGCTTGTCCAGATCCACGATAGTTCATAATTTCTTGTTGGATTAAAAGGATTCGAACCGTGGAAATATTTCGCTTCTAGCAGTTTTACCCATAATTGATATTTTTCTGTCATTACTCTACTTGCTAGCTTTGTTAGGAGTGCTATATTGAAACTACGGGGATTCTTAATTCCTAAACCGCCTTGGGATTTTGGTTTGTACATGACTTTCCACGCTTTTATATAGCCACCTTTTGCTTTGGACTTATCTTTATTCCACCAAAAATCTCTCTGAATTTTGTCAAGTTTATCTAGAGTATCTTTTTGAAGGGAAAGCATTTGTATTTGATATGTTGGATAAGACTGGAGAATTGATTGAATTAAAACCGTCCTTCCCGCTTGCGAAAGTAACTTTGATTTCCACCCTTGCAGCGTATTGTAGTACCTTTTCAAAAGAGGTTCAAAGTTTTATTTTCTATTTTTGTCGAAGAAAAGAGGTGTACCAAGATACCTGTCATGTTTTTTCAGCAATGGGACTTTTAGGATTTTTGCTATTATCTTTGCATGTTTCGGGTGAATTTTTGGGCTGAAATAAATCCCCGATTTCTGTAAATTCACCATTTGACCCGTAATTTCCCCAAATTTGGATAATATATCCAATAGGTTTTTTTGGTTTCCCCAAATATTCCCTTGTGAATAGAAAGCAATCGTATGCGAAAAAAAGATGGGATATAGTAGGTGCATGTTTGTTTATTTTAATTCCTGAGATTCTTTTTTCTATTGTGGCTTTCTCCAGGAGTCTTGAAAGAACTTCCATGCATATTAGAAACAGATAAGGAGATAGGGGATCTCCCTGTCTAAGGCCTCTAGAGGTGGAGAAAGTTGGGCATGGGGAACCATTTAGCAGGATAGAGTATGAGGTTGTGGAAATACATTGGGAGATGAGGTTGATCCAGCAGTCACTAAATCCAAAGGATGATAAGGCTTTTTGAATAAAGGACCACTCCACTCTATCAAAATCTTTTGAAAGATCGATCTTGAGAGCTAGAAATCCTTTTTTCTTCTTAGACGTTTTCATCGAGTGAATCAGCTCATGGGCTATCATGATGTTGTCTGTTATTTGTCTTCCTGGGAGAAAAGCTGATTGATTTGGAGATATTAACCTATTCAGAATGGGTTTTAGTCTGTTTGCTAGAATTTTTGATATGAGTTTATAAATTGTATTGTTGAGGCTAATTGGACGGAAATCCGCCCGGGTTTGAGGAGTGGAGATTTTGGGTATGAGTGTAATGAAAGATTGGTTCATGTCTTTTTCCAAAAGCCCAGTCCGTAAAAAATCTTGCGTATAGTTAATTATGTCCGGGCCTAGAGTGTCCCAGTTTGCTTTGAGAAAGCCCGGTTGGAATCCATCTGGTCCTGGTGCACCCCAAGGGTTCATGTTTGACATCAAGTTATTTCACACAAAAACTGAGCAAGCAGTAATGTTATATCTTCTCTACGGTACCTCGATGTGTCTAATCATGGGAAAGATACTACTAATCCCACCTCTTTAAGCTGGTGTCACTGTAGTATAGTGATTAAGTTTAGGGTATATTAATTTGATATCCCTAGTTTTAACACCCTACAAATATATCCTTATACAACAATAGATATATCCATACTTTTTAATAACCTTATCCATTTAAAATTAGATTACCTTAATACCCTCACCCATATAATATTTTTCTTTATTTCAAAATGCAACAAATTTCTTCCTCTACCACTTCACCCGCACCACCACCACCATTCCACCACCACTAGCACTACCACACGTCTACCACCACCACCAACATTCAACTACCATTCTACCACCAACCTTCAACGACCACCACCTACCAACCGCCACCACCACTAGTATTCCACCACCACCCCACCACCATTGCACCACCACCACCACTGACTTCACCACCACCAGTCCGCCACCACCACCACCACTGACGCTACAACCGCCAGTTCGCCACCACCTCCACCACCATCATTGCACCACCACCACCACTGACGCCACCACCGTTAGTCCACCGCCGCCATCACCCCCACCACTACTCCACCGCCGCCGCCACCACCACCGCTAATCCACCGCCACCACCACTGATGATGGCATCAATCCTCCACTGCCACCACCGTCGCCGTCACCACCACCTCCGCCCCGCCACTGGTTTAGATATTTTGTATCAACAACTGTAATTGATCCAAATAAAAATATAATCATCAGTAGAAGTTGATCCAGTTTAAGGGATCAACAACAGTAGTTGATAAAAAAAAAAGGATCAACAGCAGAAGTTGATCCAATTTAGGGGATCAACAACAGTAGTTGATCCTATAAACTAGATCAACAATGGAAGTTGATCCATGTAAATGGAGTCAACAACCAAAGTTGACAAAAAAATTGACATACGAATGAGTGAACTTGGCGTGAATCGAACACGCATCATCTGACATGGAGTCAGTCATGCTACCATTGCACCACAAATTCAACATTTGAAAAATTTACATCTATAGAAACCAAGCATTTAAGCTACAAGCATAATCATACTAATCTAAGGAAATGCGGTTACCATAGCAATAAGCACCAACACTATGTTGGAACATCCACCACCACTGCCGCAAACACAAATAACCACCACTATAACTATACCTTCCACCACCGTCAAAAATATCAAATACAAATGCAATTATAATAGTGTCATTACCACCAACCTAAAAAATGGCGTCAACAACAGTAGTTGATCCCATTTATGGGATCAACAACATTAATTGATCCAATAAAAAATTGGGTCAACAACAGGAGTTGATCCCATAAATGGGATTAACAACCGTAGTTGATCCCATAAAAACCGAAGTCCAGAGATATTTTTCACCATGAAGATGGTCGCTCACTTCATAATTCAACCGAATAACCATAACAATGAACAAACAAACCACCATATGCATGAACCAATTCTGAAAATATATAATCTAAGAAAATGCGGTGAACAATAGGAGTTGATCCCATAAAAAATGGGATCAACAACGGTAGGTGATCCATAAAAAATGGCGTCAATAACAATAATTGATCCCATAAAAACCATCATATTTCGGTTCCCATTTGCAGCAGGACCGATAATTAGAACAACTTAAATCTACGAAATAGTCATGACATAACATGTGCTCTTTATTTGAGCAAAGTATCTGATCGCCACCTGAAAAAAGGTTTGAGTTACTTTAATCATTTGAATGAGTCACAAGTTCCATCTTGGACATTATTATAATAAGATAACACCTCAAATAACTATTTACTAACATCCACAAATACAATGAGAGAAAGAGAAATATACCAGACAACCATGAGAAGCTATTTCGCGGTTCTTAGTCATTTCTATATCTTCCATAACTAAACCACTGGTCATGGATCTTACATGACGTCCATTTACCACGGCGTCCTTGTATTCGTTGTCTCCACCCATCTCCAATACATTAGCAACCTCACTACAAATTGTACTTCCTGCATTCAGTATCATTCCGGAAACAATAACAGTGAATAATGAAATTTACGAAATAATCATGACAGGGGCTAACTAGTGAAATATAAATTTCCCATTTCCCCTCCACGGGTGTTAGGATAGCATCATCCTGGTGATAAGTGGGTGGTGGACTAATTCATTTCCACGTTTAATTCTAACAACAGATCAAATTTAAGTCTTTCCAAGCCACAACTGCTAGCAGCTACATAAAACAGTTTAAAACAATCACCCACAAAATTTACTCTTTTGAACGATTAGAATTCAGGAAGCAAAAGTATTTTTTTCCACGAACAACAGAAGTAATAAAGTTACATAAATCATTCACCAATTGACTATCTAGACAGTCGAAGTATAAATTCAAGATTAAAACAAAAATTAAGATCACGTTGTAATGCCCTGGCCAATAATAATCGACGACAAGCTAATTCATAATCAAGCAATCATACCATACATTCTTACACGAATCCACATTTACAAGATTGGAAACTAATCTCGCTGAATTTTATTGAATCAAAATTATAAAAAATGCAATCAAGTTTATTAAATCGTTTACCTTTCGATTTATCTTCTCCAAGTCGATTGGTATTAAAGATTACATCTACCTATTTTAAAAATCGATTTCAAACCGTCTCATTTATTTTCCAGATTTGAAAATTGAAAACATAATTATAAATATGAATCTTCAACTCAAAAAGATGAAATCGAAAACCAAAAAAACAAATCGATCTCCGAATCTGGTTTCGAAAATCAATTTTTACCCCACGAAGATGAAGAACAATTATAATCAGTTAAAAATCAGTTGGTACAAAACATATTAACTGTAATAGATCTGTTGATAGTGGTGGCGAAGGTAACGGTGGTGGTGGTGATGGTTGTGGTGGAGGCAGTCGAGATGGTGATGGTGGCGGTGCTGCAGATGGTAGTGGGAGGAGAGATGAAGTGTTTTTCTGTTTTGTAAGTTTTGTATATTAAAGAAGAAACGATGATGGAAGGCTAAAAGAGGAACTACAGTATTTATGTTTTTTCTTTTTAATTTCAATTTTTCCATCAGGGATATTTGTGAAGTCTGTTAGGGATATTTATGAAGGCCCAACAAAAGTAGGGCCAATTATTCAATTTCCACTTAAGTCATTGGGTGATCGTACCAGTGACCTGAATTTGAAACTCGCTAGCACCAAATTCTTTACCAATTTAAAAAAATAAAAATAAAAATCCCACCTCTTCAAGTTCTAGCTCCTCCATCCATGACATGGCTAGAGAGTTTAATCTAAAATCTGTTTTAAGGCATACCCAAATGTTTTGAGGCATACTAAATAAGGACAAAATACAGTCACTAGGTAGTAAAACCAATAACCTCTTATCACCACATTTAATAATGATAGTGATGTCCCTATTATGAACGATGGAAGGAGTATTTCAACGTGTTTTTCAACGCAGGAAGCGATACTCCTTCAGCTGTCTTTGGGGATAACTCCAACCTTGCGGACATGAGAGAGGACACCGTTATTCGAGACATCCATGAGAGTGAAGTGAATGAGGCCTTAAGAGGGACTAAAAAGGGGAAGGCGTTGGGACCTGACAACATCCCTATTGAGGTGTGGAAGTGTCTGTGAGATAAGGGGATATCTTGGTTGACTAATCTTTTCAATGGAATCCTCCAGGAAAATCGGATGCCAGATGAATAGCGAAGAAGCATTATCGTCCCGATCTTCAAAACAAAGGCGGTATCCAGGACTGCTCGTACTACAGAGGCATCAAATTGATGATCCATGCCATGAAGCTTTGGGAAAGGATTATCGATCAGCGTCTTCGAAAGGAAACGTGCGTAACGAAGAACCAGTTTGGCTTTATGCCCGGAAGATCGACAACGGAAGCAATTTTCCTGTTTAGACAACTAATGGAAAGATTTCGGGAGCAAAAGCGAGACTTACACATGGTGTTCATCGACCTATAGAAAGCATACGATAAATTTCCGTGCGAGGTGCTGTGGTGGACTTTGGAACAGAAAAGGGTATCACCGAAGTACATAAACTTAATTAAGGATATGTACGATGAAGCTGTTACGGGTGTTCGGTCATGAGATGGTGTTTTGAGCGACTTCCCGATAAAGATTGGGCTACACCAAGGATCAGCCTTGAGTCCTAACTTATTTGCGCTAGTGATAGATCAAGTAACGAGGGACATACAAGGTGATATCTCATGGTGTATGCTTTTTTGCAGATGATGTGGAGCTGATTGGAGAGTCCAAGGCAGAAGTAAAGAAGAAACTAGAGTGCTGGCGCCAAACTCTAGAATCAAAGGGATTCAGACTTAGTAGGACCAAGACTGAATATCTGAGGTGCGACTTCAACGATTCTAGGCAGGATGATGGGGATGTTTTGCTCGACGGACACCTAGTGCCTAGTAAGGATTCCTTTCGATATCTAGGATCGATGATCCAAAACGATGGTGGGATTGAAGAGGACATTCGACGTCGTACCCAAACAGGATGGGAAAAATGGAGATTGGCGTCGGGTGTCTTGTGTGACCGAAAAGTCCCCCTAAAGCTGAAAGGAAAGTTCTACAAATCGGCGATTCGACCTGTGATGTTTTATGGCACTGATTCTTGGGCGACGAAGGACCGGGACGTCAGACAACTTAGAACAACTGAGATGCGTATGCTGAGGTGGGTATGTGGATATACAAGGCATGGCCGTATCAGGAATGAATACGTTTGCAAGAAGCTAGAGGTAGCACCAATCAAGGAGATGCTCACCAAACATCGGTTGCGCTGGTTTGGGCACATTCTTCGAAGACCTCCTGATGCACCGGTTCGCGTAGGACGTATCTCGCGCGCTGAGGGTAGGATGAAATAGAGGCCGACTAAAACTTACGTGGGACGAGTCGGTGAAGCGCGACCTGGAGAAGTGGAATTTAACGGAGGAAGATGCGTTGGATAGACAGAAGTGGAGAGCAGCGATCCACGTGAAAGAGGTAGGATTTCTGTATCCAGATTGAGCTGGCCCGTCTATAACGGTATGTTCGCGTACAGCGTGTCCATTCGGAATGATCTGTCCCGGGAGCTCGTGTTTCTCTTGATATGACTGACATGAGTGCTAGTTCTTCCCGAGACGGTTGTTTCTCGATGGACAATACGTGATGGCGTATGAGTGGTGTTTGGTTTCCCGAGTGCTTGTTGGCTCCCCGCCCCTAGCAGTGAAAGACAAACTCGATTATCTCTTCATGACCATCTCGTGTCCCTATTTGGTTCATGTATTTCCTGTTTTTCGAAAAGGTATCGATAGTGTCCCCCCGTTTACCGCTTAACCTTACCTATCGCTGGTAAGATAGATCTTTCGTGCACAGCGTGTCCGCTTGGAACAACTTGTACCTGGTGCTCGTGCTCGCCTAGCCTTAAAAGGTTTGGCTGGATTGTTCTACTGGAGATGGTCGTTTCTTGATGGACAATACGTGTTGGCGTATGAGTGGTGTTTGGTTCTTGGGTACTGTGCCTATTTATCGAGTAGGTATCGATTATTGTCCCTCGAAGTTGTGAACAAGTGAAACCATACTGGCATATTGTGAGGGGGGGGGGGGTGACTCCTTCCCGTAGATATGCAAGCAGCAAGATCGTGAAAGGGGGGACCCCCCTGTATCCCTGCAACCCGGGCAAGGATATAGTGGGTATGCTACTTTAACGGTTGCGAACGCGTAAACCCTACTAGAGTAGTGTGCCCACTCCTTGTTCCATCCACGGCACAAAATGTGCCAAGAATTTTCTACTGGCATATTGTGAAGTTGTGAACAAGTGAAACCATACTGGCATATTGTGAAGGGGACTCCTTCCCGTAGCTATGCAGGAAGCATGATAATGAAAGGGGGGACCCCCTGTAGCCCTGCAACCCGGGTAGGGATATAGTGGGTATGCTACTTTAACGGTCGCGAACGCGTAAACCCTACTAGAGTAGTGTGCCCACTCTCTGTTCCATCCACGACACGGAATGTGCCAAGGATTTTTTACTGTTTATGTATAGGTTGCTCAGGCAGGCGAGCCGCGTAGAAACTTAACCATACTTTAGGAGATAAGATCTTCACGAGATATTATCTCTGCTCTACCCTGACTTGCTCGGGACTAAAGTGCTTGGTTTGGGTTTTTGGTTTAGTGATGTCCCTATTATTTACATTTTTTCAATTTTTTTTTGATTTTTTTAATAAATTTATATCTTTGTTTTCTGATATTTTTTTAAAGTTTTTTAAATTTTTTTTGTATTTACAAAATCTAGACCTAGCTTCGCCTGATAACTTGTCAGCCGAACCTATATTTTTTTTTAAACATACCTAGGTTCGAACCGGTTTGGTATCCATATCGGTACACGTACCAGAAAAGTTTTGTGTTTCGGAACTCGGTTTGTGTACACACACCGATACGCATACCAAAATAGTTTTGTGGACTCCGAACAATAATAGTTCTGGTTCTTTCTCTCCAACTTCATTCAATTCGATCTACTTCAACTTCTTCTTCTTTTTCACTAATTTGCATATTAAAAAACGACTAGAGCCTCTATATTCAGACGAAGACGATGAAAATTGTGGTTTGGGTTAGCGTCGGTTAGAGTAAAGAATAGAGAAGAGAAGAAAAATAATTTTAAAAATTATAATTTTTTTTTTTAAAATAATAAAAATAAATAAATCAAAGTTTATCTAAGTAATTTAACTAGTTTTGTACACCCCTTATCAATCTACACTAGTTAAGGTAAGCATTTTGTATGCCTCAAAAATATGGGTATGCCTCGAAACATGATTCTTAATCTAATGGAACTGTTTGATCCTAATACTAACCAATTTGGTACTAGTGTCATCCTACGGGATAATGTGGGTAACTAAAAAGGGATCAGAGGAAGCCATTCAAATGGAGCTTTGAGTGCAGAAGCTGCGGAATGCATGGCAGTACGTGAAGCTTTAGTTTAGGCGTCGGAAAAGCATCTCACCAAGGTTCACATAGAAGTTGATGCTAAGTTGATCATTCAATCCGTCACTGAGGATTTTTTGCTTATTCAATGGGAAAATATGAGCATCCTTAAAGAAATTAAACATTTAGCTCCAAAGTTTGTTTATTGTCATTTTACTTTTGTTAGTCGGTGATGATAATGTGTTGGCAGATTACATAGCCAAAACTATCAGGGAAACTGCTACTGCAATAGAATGCTCTGAGAATTTCTCTCATATTATCTGTAGTCTCTTGGCAACATACAAAAATATCATTAATCACTAATAAAATAATATCTTTTTTATCAAAAGGAAAAAAAATAATCTAAGGGAACTGAAATTGAGTGGTATTGATATGTCCGAGCATCTCTGACAAAGAATTGGGCTAAGCCTATATCATTTCTCGCTTATCTCAGAGAACTTGTATGAACTTCACCTAAGATTTTTTGGGGCTAAAGTTACCCAATTATTTCTGACTCGGTAAAACTTGGTCGAACTCGGCTCGCTCTGTAGTGTATACGATTAACATAATAGGCAAGACTAGCAGCGGCCTTGTATACGTGTTAAAGACCTTGGTACGTCTTAAGAGAACACAATGACTTCTCCATTAGGATTCTCTTGTTCTTTAGGGCAATTCCTATGGCAATGAACAATTTTTCTTTTGTTGAGCCACATGAACAAACAACGTTTTCCGTTATGGAAAACAAGGTTAAAATGAACAAATCTGATTAACTGGCCCCACCATTATATCTCTCTCCACTTAATTTATAATAAAAAACAAAATAAAACAAAATATTAAAAAAAATAATATTAGAGAATCCTTAAAGTTTATCTAATATAAAAAAAAATATCATTATAATATAAGATTTAGCGGAAAAGCAGGAGAGAGGAAGAACTGGGAGGTTTTCATTTGCACGCCGCAGATCAACCTTGACAGCGCGGCCTAACAACACACGTGCGTCTCTTCTTCCAACTCACTCAACAAATTGGGTTGTCCATCCATTTTTCATGTTTGTTGAGTCCATAGTGGGAGCAAAATGAAAAAACTTCAAGTTTACTCATTCCATAGGAACTGCTCTTAGAGTTTCAAATAATGCACCGACTGTTTTTGCTGTTTAGCTTGTTAATTTTGGTTTTATCATCTAGATAATGCAGTCATCATTGTTGAAGTCTACTCTATCTTTTGGACCTTATGCTTTCAACAAACTCTCTAACGAATCTTCTTTGTTTCCCAAGAAAAATCCCTTTCTACATGACTTCGTTCCTCCAAAGAAACTTGTATTAACAACCTCGCACAAGAAGCAGAAGCCACTTATCGTCAAATCTTCTATCAAAGATTTTGTGAAAACATCTGCTGTATTGACTAATCAAATATTTTGGTCCCTTGCATCGTTTGATATATGGGTAAGTTTATTGGGCCGACCGAGCGAAGCGAGGGAGGACCTTATATATGGTGATTTTGTGTCAATGTGAAACATGACTTATTTTTTTCTCCAATTTGACACAAAAGATTGGATTTGATCAACGATGAAAGGACGACACTGCCCCTCTGAATCAAATTTTTCTTTTTTTTCCTTTAGATATTTTCGTAAATAAACCGAAGAGGAAGGGCACATAGGTATTAGAGCTATAGTTTTCTTGTAACACTGCTTTGTAACAACAAGTTGTAACGCACTTATACCGTTGCAAACTCGGTTCTTTTATTATTTTCTCCATTTTTACCATTGTAAACACCGTTTGAGTAATGAAAAATTATTCTGAGCGCGTTTTCACCATGTGGAGCTAGACCCCATTGCTGGGACGGAGGAGGAAGCTGTTTTTCGTCCATGTGGTAATTAAATTAATTCTTTTATAACTATTTGCATATAATTTAATTGTTTTATGATTTCTATTAATTATTTGTGATTTTGTTTGATGTCCCATGCTTAGTTTTGATTACTTTTGATGCGTCATGCTCACAACTTACAACTAATGTTTTATGAAATCTACTTTGGCAAAAAAATAGAGTTATTACTTCTTTTATTTTGAGCTATAAATGTCTAGAATTAATTTCTGAACCCCGTGAACATGAAAAAACAGTGAAATCCTAAGTCCCAGTAAATTCTTCATCTTGTGACATATTTTGTATAAATTTTCTTTATTTCTAGCATTTTCGTTTATTAATTCTTAAAATCAATCTCATCAAGTCCGAGTGAACGACAACCTTTCTTACCACTATCTAAAATTCGATCACCTTGCGGTATTTGTTTAACCATATTTACATACAAATTTTCAGTAACATATGGATGCTCTAGATACTAAGTAATAAAATCAATTTTCTTAATTTTAGTCCCACGTTAGATTTCAATAATCCTAAGCTTAAAGTATCATTGATTTGAAATAATTCTTTATGCAAAGTAGAATGAATAAAAAATCTAACCTTTCTTGAAAACTCAATTAAAGTATAATCAACACAACATGAAATCAACACCATCAGAATTAATCCACATTAAACTGGAACCCAAGCTAAAAGTATAATACATAAGCTTAAAGTATGATCAAATTTGAAATCCTTATGCAAAACAGAAAGAACAAAACATCTAACCTCTCTTGAAGAGATGCTGAAGGACGTTGAGAACTGATTGAGGAACTATTGAAAACCAATTTTCTTGGCAGAATCGAAACACACCTTGCACCCATTTTTTATCTGGGTATCAAAAACGGTTAGGGTTACAAAAAAAAATAATAAATTACTATTACAATCACCTTTCTATGAAAAATTAAATAGAAGATGAACTTGGTGAAACAGAAAGTGAAGATGATAGACACACTGAGACTGAAACAGAAATTTGAGTATAGTTAAACACCCGACCCATTTAACCTAAACCAACTCAGGATAGTTAAGCTAACTCGACCAGGGAGGGTAGATTAGAGATAAATGGGTTTTGTTAACTCACTGAGTCACACCGAGTCTAACTCGCACATATTTGCCCCTTTTTAAGGATTCGAACTGGGACCGCCGCTTTCCATAAAATATCAAATTTTCTTGACCTTCTCTCTACATTATTGGAGTTTTCTCTGATTTCATTCTATTGATTAATGTCTGAGTTTTTCTATTGATTAATGATTGATTTTTGGTTTAACGGAAAGAAAAAGCTTCTCAAAGAATTCGTCATGATGTATCTGGGAGGAGATGGAAGTATGAAGTTAGGGTTTTAGAATTCAGATCAATTTTTTCTCTATGTTATTCAATGAATTATTATTATTGTTGGGATAACTTTTTAGTTCTTTGTATAATGAATGAACTACGTGTAATAAAATTTGTGTAAAGAGCTTTCAATCTACAGATTGATGGAATTGAATGAAATTATCTTTAAAAAAAAAGGAACTGAGTAATCGGTTTTCCATAACCCACTGGAAAAAACCGACACCGATTGAAACCGGCTAGAAACCGAGCCGATAGTTAATGGATCGGTGTTGGTGAATTTTTTCAGAAACCACCAAACTTCTCAATATTCACAAAACAACTGGGTTCGACTAACAAGTTATCAGCCGAACTTCTTAATGTTCTGTGAAGAATACCCGATGTTCGGCTGATAAATTGTCAGCCGAACCTAGTGTGTTATAAATAAATTAAATTACAAAAAAAAAAAGATTAAAAAATAAAATAAAATAATATATATGAATAAAGGCAGTTTTATTATTAAGAAAATATATGGATGAGAGGTTTTTAAGATTATTACCTAGCGACCCTATTTTGTCTATTGGTTTCGATACAAAAGCATTCAACACATTTGGAAGCTTTTACTGTATGCATCATTTTGGGTTACAAGGCAAGAGAAAAATTTCTCTCTACGGATATTTAACACCGATTAATTGGGGGGCCCAAAAAACAATTAGGGGCCTCACCGATTTTATTCCCACCCCAAAAAATATGGGGGCTTCCAAAATGGTGGTGAAAATACCATTTTACCCTTTTATAATAATAATCTAAAAATCCTATTAACCCTTAACCCTAGGCCCCCAATTTTATTTCATCTCTAAACAAAAATCAGTTTCTTCTTCTCCTCCCCTCCTTCTCTCTATTCTCTCCATCTCCATTAACGACCTAGAGGAAGAATTTTTTTTGAAACGATTCATCTTCGTAATCGTCGATGCGAAAACTTTAATCGACGATTAACTTCTTCTACAAAGATGGCACGTACTAAGCAGACTGCTAGAGAAGCTATTCAAATCCCTAATCTCGTGGATGCAGTAAACACTAGGGTTTATGTAAAAACTAGGAAGAATCAAAAGAGGCGGAATCGGAGCAAGGTATGGCTCCAATCAGAAGGTATGTGAACTAAAATCCCCTAATCTAACTTCGTTTTGCATTTAATTTGATATGCCGATTGAAAAATTAGGTTTTTAACCGCAAAATTGCAGTTACAGATCTAGGGTCGTCAATGTTGATGTCTTTATTCTTTAACGATTTTCCATCTGCATGTTGGTATTATGAAAAATCGTTAACGTATAGGCTGAAGGAGATAACGACCCTAAAACTTGTTTGGAAATTTTTTGCCCTAGATTAGAGTCGTCAATTTAGTAAGTACACTGTTGACGATTCTTGTTGACGACCTATTTTGTTGCTCAACGACCCTATATTACACAAAACTACCTCTGTCCAAAATAATGACAGGGTCGTTAGGTTTTATATATAAACCATTAACGATTTGTCATGACGACCAATTTTTAGACCCTAACGACTCTGTACTAAAAATAACTTCCTTACTGTCCAAAAAATTGAAAGGGTCGTCATCGAAAACCAGTAGAGTCGTCATTATATATTTTAGAATCGTCATGGTATAGTTTGGAGTCGTCATATGTGTTGAAGGGTCGTTTATGTTTATCATATTTTTATTGACTACCCTTTATCTGAGACAATGAAAATGATGTCTTATTGGTTTATCTTTTTTTGTCGTTAGACTATTGTAGCAAGATGAAAGATAAGAATCCCATGGTAACTCCTCCTTCAAGACCTCCCCGCCATGATTAATACTTAATTTCCGGTCCATTATGCGGAAAACGGACGAGTGAGGTAGCCTTCTCTATCTGTGAACCCAGAGATAAAGGTAATGAGTCTTCGGATTCGTCGACTTCATCCTCTCCTGTTGTGTCTGCTTGTGGAAGCGATGAGGAAGAAGAACAAGAAGAAATTCCTATGGGAGGTGAATATGATGTTGTTGATGATGATGGTAATGATGGTAACGGTGGTTCTGGTCGAGGTGATGGTGGTGGTGATGGTAAGGAGGATTTGGAGATTGAGGAGGAGGAGGATGAAGGTAATGATGATGATGAGGATGATGGGGAGGATAATGAAAATGGTGGTGGTAGTGGTAGTGGTGATGAGAAGGATGATGATGGTGATGATGGTAATGATGGTAATGGTGCTGATGGTGGTGATGATGAGGATGATAATGATGATGATGAGGAGCAGCAGCAGCAGCAGCAACCGGCTGTACAGGCTAAGAAGAAGAAGTCAGGTCCAAATGCACCCAGTGCGAGACTCATTCCCGCCCAACATTTGCAGCTGGAACGTCTTCGTGGTGGGAAAGCTAGAGGAGAACCTAAAGATGGCTGCGAAGTTCTATTTGGATATAAAAGCACCTGGGCTCGTACCATCTATGAGACAATCGTAACAATCGAAACTTTGCTTTTCATATGATTTGTTGATATTAAGTTTCTTATTTATGATTTTTATTTGTTTCTATTTTGTAGGATCATAAGAATGCCACACGTCTTTTTAGACGCCAATCTTCATATGTAAAAATGTCAAAATGGCCGCTAGAAGGTGAATGTGAAAGAGTGAGAGAGATTGTTGAAAAGTCAGGTTTGTATGCTATGGTTGAGAACTCCGTCATTACGTATGACAAGGTCGCAGTATCATGTTTTTGTGAGAGGTTTTATGGTGAAATCGATACATTCCAATTTCCTTTTGGCGAGATGGCAGTGACTCCAGACGATGCAGAACAGATTTTAGGGTTGCAGGTTGAAGGAAAATCCACCGGTGACAAGTTCAAGAAAAACCTAGCTTGGAAAGAAATCTATGCACTCACCTTGAAGTTGTTTGGTTGGGATGAAGTGACGACGAATGCGCATTTCGTCCCGGAAAAGAAGTACCCAAAGAAAAAATTCAAACTAAAGCCCCTTAGAAAGATGTATGTTGGTTCACTTAAGAAAGACGGAGACAATAATATCCTCTCTGATTTGGAAGTTCGTGCTACGGCGGACGCATATTTGTTGTACGTCCTTGGTTCTGTTATATTTCCCGATAGCATAGGAAACAGAGTCAGCGTCAACCTTCTTCAGCTTTTGGATCCATTGGACCAGGTGAGTAGGAACTCGTGGGGGACTGTTATAGTTGCACATTTGAATGCACAGCTAGCAAAGGCATCCCGGGAACGAACTTCTCAAATTAACGGGAATTTGGCTCTACTTCAGGTAATTGGAGTGATTAAAATTGTTGGGTGTGTGTATTATTTTTGTCCCGTATTTTTAGATTTATCGTATTTTTTTAATTGTTTTGGTGTTATTTTAGGTGTGGATTTACGAGAATTTCCCTTCATTGATCAAATACAATGAAGACGTCCAATTGGAGTCAACATGGGATAATACTCAACCAAGAGGAACCCGATACAAGTTCAGTGGGTCTCAGGAGCAGGAGCAATCGAAAAAGGAAGACTTGATAGCCATGCGCCATAAATTGGACAACATGACAGCTGAAGAGGTAAACTTTGATCCGTATAAGGAAGATAGAGATGGAGGAATCCAAGATCTCGTATATTACCATGGCCCTTTGTTTTACCCTTACGGATAATCAATGTATAATCCAAATAGAATAATGCGTCAGCTTGGGTATATTCAAGATTCACCCGATTAGGACTATGTACCAACGTTCAAACATAAATTAGACAAATGCAAGGTGGATGTAAAAACGATTAATGTTGTTTATGAACCTGAGCCTAAGGCCAAGCATTGGAATGATAGGCATAATGGTAAGAGGAGGGTAGACATCTCTTTTTGGGAGCATGTGAATGAAGGTCACGAGGTAAGTGAAGATTATATGCGATGGTACGAAGGCTTCTCTCACCCCTGGGTGATAAGGATAGATACTACTACCGGTAAGAGGAGCAAAAAATCATCCTCCCCGGCTTTTACATCCGATACTAGAGATGATTCTACCATTCTTAAGCTTGTGGTAAGTATTTTGCTTTGTAATTTTGTTATTCATATACCTACAAATATAAGCTTGTTAATATGAATTGGTTTTTGAATGCAAATAGAGGGAACAAATGAAGATTCTTATCAAGGCATTTTGTTGCTCGGCCGACAAAGGAGAAGTGATAGAACCTGAGCGACATCGTAAGTACGCTAATTACTACAAACACATTGAAAATCCATAAGCGAAGAAAATGTTTGCTGATCTGGCTAAGCAAAGTAAGAGGACCAGGAAAACAGCTAGCCAACTAAGACAAGAACGTGTTGAACGGGGTGAAGGAAACAAAGATGATGATGAACAATCTATCGGAGAAGAAGGTGGTTCTCCAAGGGGCAGCCCAACACAGGGTCCTTCTAAGAGAAGCAAGTCATCATCAAGTCAGGAAAGTCAAAGAGGTCGAGGCAAAGGTCGAGGTGGTAGTCGTGGGTGAGGAGATGTTTTATAGTTTTAATAGATGAACTTGGTTTGTTTTTCTTTTAGGATTGTCGACTTGAACTCATGTTTCTTAGATATAACTATTTTCTGTGGTATATACTATGTGTTTGGTTTGGATGGTTTGTTAAAACACTTTTGCTTTCTTAAGAATTTAGAGGGATGTTTAGAAGTTTTTGTCTTTAAGTGAATGTAGAAATGATGACGAGCCTCACATTGGAAAGTTGTAAATCATTGTCAATGTGTTGGACTCGTCCTCAACATACTTAACCGAATAAAGACCCTAGGAATAACAAGTTCCCAAAAATTTCCCAGTGTAAGAATCGTCATCATTAAACTGAGCAGGTTGACGACCCTAATACAAACAAATCGATGTAACTTGGTGTATATATAGGGTCGTCAATTTAAAATTGTGCAGATTAACGACCCTAACCATATAGAATGAGTCGTGATTGGATTAAAATTGTAAACTAACGACTCCTTGGTACCAAAACATCCAGGAGAAATATGAAAATACCTTCTTAGAGTCGTCAATATTATACTTATTCAAATAACGACCCTTTAAGAGAGAATCGTCATTCGTGAATCCACCAGATTAACGACCTTTTAAAAAATGACTGCCATAATGAAAATTATGATAGAATCGTTATTAAGTATATTCTATAAGTTGACGACCCTGTTTATAAACTTTAAATTGGAACGAGAATGGACTTTGATTTCATTAAGAAAATAACATTACATCAATCTCGCATTACATAAAAGTTAGTATGGGTATTCTAGAATCTGACACATCAAATGTTCGTCGATGAACCTCTTAGCACGTCGGTATAACGTGGTATATTCTTTGTGGTGAATGAATTTAGTTTCCCCATTACGAATTCTCCATAGCCCATTGAAACGTTCCAGCTGAAATTCAATGAATTCTTAAATTTTAGTATGCGTATAACGATGCGAACTTTTAACGATGAATATTATCGGATTACTTACTTTTTCCCTAAGAGGAGCTTGTGGATGATGTTCGTACACCATATTCCTAACTTTAACATACTCTCGCATTGAACTTTTTATGTAGTTGAATCGGAAAGCCAAGTCTTTCCACTTGCGGTTATTTGGATTCCCAGTTCGTTCGTTAAAGAACTCTTTAACTCTCTTCCAGAACATGGAATAGATTTCATTCGGACGTTCACGAAACCTATTAGCAGACGATTTAATGAGACACAAATTTTCATACGGTTCCCATTCCGCCACTGCCACTAAAAGTTTAAGTATTTTGGTAGAAAATGGAATGTTTTGGGCCATTTTCTCAAGAGGAGGGGGTTTTATTTTATAGAAGGAAACCCCAACGTTCGGATTTTTTGAAATCCACAACAAGGGTCGTTAGGGTATAAATAAACAAATTGACGACTGTGGAGTCGTCACTTTGCAACTTCTAGGTGGCTAATGACCCTTATTCAGAATAAAAAGAAACTCCATTTATTCAGAATAAATATAAACTCCATTTAGTTGAAATTACAATACATCAAGTCTAACATAAATCTTACTCAACAAATTACATGTTATTCATTTTCCTGGTGCGAGATTGAACTACCACTGCGGCTTCGAAGTGATAAAACGACTCTCCTCTCCATTTGGTATATGCATCCTGGGCCGCACACCTATCCCCTTTGTGCCTCGCGATAAACTCGTTGTACTTGGTGCACAATTTCATAACGTGAATCGTGCTATCACGAATGTGGGGCGGTTCATAATCATAGCGTAGTTTCTTGTTGTAATTAACGAAAGGACTCCAACCAACTTGACTCCAAAATATACTCTCATGTTGATGTTCTTGGGGAAGATCCTTGACGATGTAATAATTTTTAACCCATTCGGCATCTTCCTCGACTTGCTTGAATTTTTCCCGGAGATGGAATTGTTCTTCGCCTCTTTTTTTGGCCTCGCGTATCTCTTCTTCTTCCTTCGTAGGATATGACGAGGGAGTGAATGGTTTTTTAGTAGGTCGCATGCTTCTTTTGCGTATTTGTTCTTCCATTGCCAATATTGATTTGGTTGGTCGTTTGCATCTTCTAGGTATGTTTTCAGTTGAATTATTATTTGATGATGGACTTGACATTGAAAAAATGATTTACTTTGATTGTTTTCAGTTGTATTTGCTAGTTGATGATGGAATCTTTATATAGAAAATATCCCAACGGCTTTTTTTTTTGGGGAAAAATGTATTCAGAAATAGCCGTTGAAGACAAAACATGGAAGAGTCGTTAATATATATGTTTATACAAATAACAATATTTTGTTTTAGAGTCGTTAGTCTATATTTTATGCCAATAACGACTCTAAGCGACAAAAACATCCAGGAGATCAACAATTTTTTGTTTTAGAGTCGTCGGGTATCTGCGTATGCTAATTAACGACTCTAATAGTGCAAAAAGAGTCATTAGGTTATACGTTAATACCAAAAACGACTATAATCGACAAAAACATCCAGGAGATCAACACATATGGACATTTAGAGTCGTACAGATACATGGTTATCGACGCTAACGACCCTAAGTGACAAACTAATGGCAGGTTTGGGTCGTTAGTGAAAACTTGGTAAACCCTAACGACTCTGGTTCAAAAGTAAATAAATAAAAACAAACTAATAATAACAAACTAAGGGTAGGTTTAAGCATTAGTGATAATACAAATATCCAGGTTCCAGATACAACCATCTTCCAAAAGTAGGCTTCAAAATACAAAGCTCAAAATGAACAACTCCTCTCACGATTATTCACCCATGTCAACGTAACTCGGCATTGGGTCCATAGCATTCCACAAGTTCATGCCGTACTCATACTGATTTGTCCACTCCTTGGCAAACTCTCCCCAGTCACCATAGCCCACCCGTGGTAAAGGACATTCATCAGTTATCTTCAAACCTATGTAATGGTTCATGTTGACATGTGACATTACAATTCTTCCCTTCTTTAACGCCGTCTCACACCTAGTTCTTGATGGTACGTACGTACAAGAGCCTCCGGGGAACCCTTTACTGAATACATGAACAACACAAGTGAATGTGTCCGCTAAAAGTTGTCCACCAAAAGGCATTTGCATCCAAATTTATAACCGGCGGTCTTTGACCCCTTTCGCCATTTCACGTTAGAAACCAACTCCTTGAACTTCATTTCTCTCTCTTTTGGATCTCCTTCTATGATCATTGTCAAATAGAGTTGCTTGTCCTCAACGAGTTTAACGGCCATTCTTTTTCTTGCATATTCGATTTGGGTGAGTTTAAGTTCGTCGGCTTCATCGAAATGCCCTAATTGTTCCGTTGCAACATGATAACCACGATTTCCATCCCCGTCAACGTCGTCGGTGGATATAAGGTGATCTAAGATGACGTAAGGAAGTTGTTTGGTATACTCTTCATACAAAGTGTATGCAACACGATGTGGTCTTCCTTGGGAATCCCTAGGGGTGCGCGGATTACCCTTTTTTCCTCTTATCGTCACCATCCACTCATTTGGATTTGCTGGGTACCGACCGCATACTCAACAACATCAATATCTTAAATTTTATTTTTTTGGCCGACCCCTTTTCTTGGGAATTAAAATTTTCTCGTATTCCTTATATTCCGCCTGGACATGCTCATGATGTGATAGGTCTCTTGCGCAACTATTGTCATCATTCACAGTTTCTCTAAATGACATTTTAGTTGTTGGTCTGTCAGGTGGTTTTTGTTTGATTGGCTCTTCTTCTACCCCCAAACTCTTACGAGCCACCGGCCACAAGTTAGAAACCAATATTTGTCTTCCTGCACAATTCATTTTTCGGTATTTTTCATTGATTCCAAGTCTCCAAATTCTTCATCAGCTAAACCTGTGGGCTTCGGGCTGAATGAAAGTTGCTGCCAGAATGGATCGATATCTTCAAGAGGAATTATATGTTTGTACCCACCAAGTTTATGTTTACGCGGGAGGCCGAGCCACGTCTCGAATGTACAATTACATCTCATCACATTTCCAGCGGACACATTGTCTCTAAATTTGATAAGTTCAACCATCATATGGTTTATCGCCCACCATGATACTTGGTGTGCTACCCCCCGTAGCAAATCTTTGTCTTATATGTATGGCATCATAAAACGATCTTTACTTATCTCCATCTGAGTCACTATTTTTCTTAGATCATTTTCTGCGTGCTCGTGAATAGCTTCTTGTACTGTAACAACCCCACCCTTATTCTCTTCCAATTTTTTTTTCCAAATGTCCGTGAGACTGCTCTGCAAGACTTGTAGACTCATTTTTGAAGTGATTGTATCTATTGGTCCATGCATAAATAAACTTCTCCTTCCAAGGATTCAACCATGTATTCAGGCAATACTCGACAACCTTCTTATGATCCGTGCTCCAATCATCAATAAACTTCTGCAAGTTAGCATAATACTTAACCTCGGTCTTCGAATGAGCCAAATGGTCTCAATATTTGCAAAAATCTTTCCATAGATCCCCCTCTTCATCGTATTTTTCAATTTCTTTCCTTTTCTCTTCCGCTCGCTCCTTTTTGGAAAGTTGACTTAGACGCTCGTCTTCCTCATTCGAACGTTGATTACCCTTCTTAGTATGGATCTTTTGGATTTGATTCTTGCAATTAAAAAAAAGATTGGTTTGGATGTGCCACGTACAAAAAAAATTGTTGAGCTAGTGGAAAAACATGATGAACGACACTCATAATTGCAAAATCCCTATCCGTATATATAACCTGCGGTGTCTCTTCGCCATGGTAAATCAACCTCACTTGTTCCAACGCCCATAGTCCTTTATTTCTTCTTTTTCCATAAAGCACCATGCGAAGGTGAATGATTGTTTATCCGAAGTATGACTGACCACGTTCAACATCGGCATGTTATACATGTTTGTCTTGTAGGTGCAATCTATGAACAGAACCTGGTAAAAACATTGAGCCAAATCCACCATCCTTGGGTGCGCAAGAAAAATATGAGTCACTTTCTCGTCTGGACCAACCCTTGTTTGCATGGCATAGTTAAGTTTTTTGGCTAACCACTCTGATTGTTGCATAATCAATCTGCCATTCCATTAAGTTCTCTTGATCGTTGCTTTGGCGGCGTTGATTGTGGAAATGGTAGACAAGTTATCCTTATCTTTCGCCCTTATTGCATTTAGTATCTTAAGAGGTCTAAATCCCTTCATCTGCTGAACCTTCTCCATTTGATGTGGTTTCAACCGGGCATATACAGGGTGTCCATATAAACTTTTAGGTGGAGGATGGTTGTGACGATCGTCCGGAATACTATACAATCTCCATAGATCAGTTTCATGATTCCTTTTGAAAAAAATCCTGAACGGGCATTCACACTTATTCGGCGCAGTTTTATAGACCCTAGTCGTCTTCTTCTCATACTTGTAATTCTTACCTTTGTGACTTTCTCCCTTTTTGCCTGCTCTCTCGCATACCATCTTCATCTTATTAAAATCGACGTGTTTGCTTTGAACAACCACGCACATCTTCTCTTTTGCCTTTGAGATAAGCCATTCCTTGGCCTCAGCCTTGCTTTCCCATGTCTACATTGACCAAATAAATTACACATCCATGAGATCATTAATAAAATAATTTAAAATTAAATATAACTAAACGGTTAAGGGAAACGTACCAAATCAGTCATATAGTAGTGTTGGGAGGTATCCGGGCCCATCGCAGAGACTGGTTCTGGTTGAGAGCTTGGTTGCACTACCAACTGCAAAAAACAAACAAACCTTCATTCAAGAGTCGTCACTGTTTAAAATGTCCAAATGACGACTATAATGTTAAATTATTTTCCCAAGGATATAGTCATCAACTTTGCTTTTTCAGATTGACGACTTAAATGCGAGTCAATTTTTATATAACAGTCGTCAACTACTGTTTTTGTAGATTGACGACTTAATCGCCTGAAATGCAGAGAGGGAGTTGTCATGTGTTTTTATTGCAGACCAACGACTCCTTTGGTAAAGAATGGCGACCCTAAAAGAATGTTAATGGCTCTTTACATACAAATACATACCTTTCTGTTCATTTTTCGTATTGAGTCGTTAGGGAATATATATCAAACATGATGACTCTAGATGCAGTTATTGCAAAATTTGAAAATCAAATGTGTGTTTGACTCCTAGGACCAGTTATTGTTTTTTTTTTGGAAAAAGGTAACGTTTTTTTTCAAAATAAACTAGCCGTTGGTTTTTTTTTTCCTATAAAAGGAGACATATCCCTTTTAAACTTATTCACCCATCACTTTCAATCTTCCCAATCAGTCACCCATCGCTTTCAAACACCAAAAATGGCTCAAACTCCATTCAATAATCAAGAAGATGTTGTTATTTTTAGAGAACACCTCACGGTCACGAAACACGATTTTGAAAGAGAGTATTGGGTGGCCAAAAACCACGACGAAACCGGAGATCCCTACCTTAACATGGATCAAACATCTAATGATTGGTGGGAACGTGTGTTTATGACTTTCAAAGCACTAAACGGAAATCATTATGGAAGGATGCTCCAGTACATTAGGGAAATATACGATTTACTATTCAATGAATGCGTAGCGCTGAAAGACGAATTGAAAGCTCGGGCCGACGCTCTTCCCACCGAATCTGATATGGCGAGAGTAAGTTTGTCAATCAAAAGGTCTCTCATTTGTTTATTTTAATTAAACAACGCTAACTTATAAATAATTTGTTTTTCCAGTACTCTTTGGGTCGTAGCCAATACGAATTTAAGTACGGCAAGGAGTTTTCGCACGAGGATTGCTATCGTCTCTTGGTAGAAACTACCTAGCCATTCACCCAATATCATTAAGTGTTCAGGCGTGATATAGTGAACTATTTTATGTCTTTTCCTTCTATTTTATTTCATAGTACATTATGTTTTTTTCGATTCAATAAAATCAGTTCACAAATATGTATTCAGTCAATATTCCAAATAAGAGTCGTCAGATCTAAAAATAACCAAATAACGACTCTCAGTTTTTTGGAACTTTAGGTTGAGTCGTCAATGTTTTAGAACGACCGAATAACGACCCTAAATGGTCGTTACTATGTTAATATTTCACATAACGACTCTAAAGGCAGTTATTGCAAAAATTCAACCAATGTGGTTGAGTCGACAACCGAAAAAAATTCAAAAAATTGGCCATTGGGTCGTTAATTTCTATAAATAGAAACCCATATCTCAACTCTTCCTCTCCCAAACCACATTTCTCAACTATCACATTCATTCTCATCAATATCTAATCCAAAAAGTGAAGAGAAGACACCATGGCTACTCCCTACACTTCCGAAGAGAATTGCGCCATTGTGAGAGCTTGGATGACACTCAAAGACCACTTTGAAGATCTAGGAAAAGACATTGATCAAACATCCGATGCTTGGTGGAACCGTGTATTCATCGTTTTTGTGGCGTTAGACGGAAATTGTAACTCAAGGTATTTGAAACTCGTCAAGGAACGGTTCGAGGAGATATTCATAGAATGTGAAGCTTTCAAAAAAGAGTTGAAAGCCGTAAGGGAAGCCTTACCCAATATGTTGGGTGCTATAAGAGTAAGTATCTAAACAAGAGGTTAAACTGATTCCAAGTTTTGAATGATACTAACTAAGTATATTATTTTTGTTTTGCGTTTTCAGTTGGGGAAGGGGTATTCCCGATATGCGGTGCTTCGTGGGAAAGAGTTTGAGTTCGACGAATGCTACCGTATCTTGGAAGGAACTACCTTTAATTACAACATCTATGGTTAAGTGTTTAAGTGCACCGTTATTATCTATTGTTTTTCATTTCCTTCAATGCAACGCTATGCAAGATGTATGCCTTTTACGATTCAATGAAATGATTCTACGAAATCAAAAATTATAAACAACAGTAATAGAGTCGTTAATATTTAAAGAAGAGGGGAATGACGACTCTCAAGTATCTATAAAATGGTTGGTTAGGGTCGTTATTGTATATGAATACACAAATGACGACCACCCGATTTTTTTCTAAACAGAGAATTTTTGGCTTTACAGTCGTTTGGGTATAAACAAAATACACTAATGACCCAAGGTGACCTAGCTAGTTAGAGTCGTAAAGTTTTATCACACCATCTTGACGATTTTTCATAACCTCGAAAAGTTGCAGGTTTGCGTCGTCATTGGTGGTTTTAATAAAATGACGACTCTACAGAGTCGTTTTGGTATAAACCCCTGATAACGACCCTAACACTGAGTTGTTCCATAGTGTGGATGATTCGACCACTCGGAGTAACAAACAGACGAATCGAAGGGTATAAGATGTTTACCTGATTGTTTTGAGCTTCGAGTTCTTCATTTTGAGGGTTGGTTCCTTCATCTTGAGCAATAAGATCTTCATTTGCACCATTATTCAAGGCTTCCTCTACCAACATGTCTTCATCATACATCCAATCCAAATGATTATATAAGATAATCTCACCATCAACACAATCATGTTTGTTATTTGAAGATTGATCAACATCATTTCCTCTACTTGAATCACTCATTTTTCAAAACCCTAGTTTTTTCTCTAAAAACTCCACTTCTTCTTCTCAACACACAAAAACTCTAACCTTTCCCCAAATTTTAATACAAAAATCTGATTTTAATTAACCACACTAATTAACTTCACTTAATTATTAACACTAATCATTAGAGGACGGTTTAACCATATATTTTTTTTTGGATAAGAGGTAACTAAAATTTGGGTTTCAATGACCTTTTTTGTCTTATAGTGGGAGGCCCCTAATTGTTTTTTGGGGCCCAATTAATCGGTGATATTTTACAGAAAAAGCATGAAGAAAAAGGATTTGGTATATTCAAAGCTTTAACTTTCTCATGAGTTAAGGTATTCAATCCAGGGATATACCATTCTATTGAATTTCGCGTATTCAGATGGGACAAAATGTTATCTTGGAAACCATTATAATCTTTTGCTCTTAATAATCTTTGTAATATTTTACTTTATTTGCTTTTATTTGTATTGCTTTGCTGGTTGGATTTCTTCTTCAGCTTTGATCCATGGCTGCTAATGGGGTGTACCGGTTTATTGAGGAGGGTACCGGTTTTCAAATAAGACAAATTAGAAATGACTTTGTCTTATTTGAAAGCCGATACCCTTCCCAGTAAACTGGTACACCCCATTAGCAATGTTGATTTAATCGGATTCACCACCACCCCCATCTGAAAATTCTATTGGCCTAGACAGTAGGTCCTAGACAAATGAGCTCATGGTTTAGTAATTTAATAAATTTCATGCTTCACAAAAAAAAAAAAAAAAAAAAAACTCACCAATCGAGCCCTTAAGACGGCCGTGCCGCATCCATAGACTTTTCAACCTCACCACACGGCTTTACATCGTGCCCCATTTGACACCCACATCTAGGAACGTTGTTGATGAGTCGATGGCCCGTTTGACACCCACATCGGCTTTACATCCGTGAACCCTGAACCCTACACCAGTACACTCCCAATTTAAACCCTCTCCTCCGACATTCTCGATCACCAAAAACCCTTGAAAGTCGTCTTCGTCATTTTTTTCTTCTCAAATTCCTCCAACACCTGGGCTGGATTTGCCATTTCTGACCGATTTTGGTAAGATTTTCAATTCCTTTCTTTAACTGCTTTGCTATTTCCTTATGATCTACTATTACACATGATCAGATCATCTGCATAATTTCAACTTTCTGAGATTTTAGCATTAGGGTATTAATTGAAATTATGCAATATCATATCTTGTTTTTCTGTTGATTCAATTACAATCTTTTGTGCTTCTTGTTCCTTGTAGGGTTTCTGACATTCAAAACATTTTGATTGTTCTTGATGTTCAGTGCTTGTTTTGGTTTCATCATTTTAATGAATTTTGTTTTTCATTTTTCTAATTTCAATTTGTTTTTATCATCTAGATCATGCGATCATCCTTGTTGAATTCTGCTTCATCTTTTGGACCTTACGTTTTCAACAAACCCTATGCTGAATCGTCACTGTTTACCAAAAAGAATCCACTTCTCCTCCATGAATTTGTTCCTCCCAAGAAACTTGTATCGACGGTCTCAAACAAGAAGCAGAGGCCACTTATTGTTAAATCTTCTATCAAGGATTCAGTCAAAACATCTGCTGTATCAGTATTTCAGTCTCTTGCATCTTTTGATAAATTGGTAAGTTTTTATTAGTTCTTCTACAAATTTATTGCGATTCTTGAATTATTTTTTTTTGTTTCTGCTTGCTAAATAATCTGTTAATTTTCATCAGGTTGTTCAATCTTTATCAAACTTGATTGCTTTTAAACCTAAAGCTAATTGACTCTCTAGTGGACTCTTCATAGAGGGGGATTTAATACAGTTGAAACACAATGGGAAACGTATTCCTTTAATGGTACAGCACATAGGGTTTTTGGAGACAACTCTTACATGTCTTGGTGGTTTAGTCATTCTTCACAATCATAAAATCGATAAGGGCTCGATTACCAATCTCACTATAAGGGTGGGTAATGAAAAGTTTTTTTGGATTTTATACAGATTGATGCCGACCCCACCTCTCCTTATGTCAAATTAAATTTTTTGATGCTTCATATTTTTAAAGAATCTGGATTAGCAGGGCTGGGACTAATACTTGGTAATGATGTAGGTACCTACTAGGAAATTAGATGATCACCAGCCAGAGGACTAGCACAAGCACCACTTGAAAATTACTTCACAATTAGAGTATGTCTTTCTATCTATTCTTATTGTTGTTGTTATAAGCATTTTATTGAGTACTGTGACACCCCCACATTAATCAGCTGATGGTTAATCTTTAGCATCACTAGGAAGTTCAGGTTAAACTTTAGTATCACTAGGAAGGTCATAATAGTCTCATTAAGCATACAGTGAGCGTGTTCAAATGAGCGAACTTTAGTTACCATATGAGGAATCAATTCCAGCACTTAGCATAATGAGAACGTGATACTAAGTGCTTTGGATAATACAGTAGGATTCACCATTGGCAGAGTGTTTTCTTCTAGTCTTTACAGCAACACGAGCATAGCATTGCCAAAGCCTTAAAAATTTAGACGGGTGTAGATTTGAAATTTTAAAAAAATACCGGATATTGGTGCTATCATTTTGATCTATTTCAAGCTGTGTGAAAATGTGATTGTTGTTTTAGATGGTCCATGACATACATGTATTGATGTATATGGTGTTCAACTCTATGTGGTACCTTGGAATGCGCATAGAACACGACATTCTTAAACACATTTCACCTGTGGGTTCCGTTGCTAAATTGGTGACAACAGAGGGTTGGTTTAAGCCCACTGCGAGCTTCCCTGTTGATGGTCTCTCAAAAAAATTTAACTAATCAAATGTGCTTTGTCAAAAGGCCTGTGTAGTTCATTAGGGTTACTTTGGTGTCATGAAGCTTTTGTGGCAATTAACATACACTGTCCACCACTATTATTATGGTTCATGCCTTCTTTTTCGTCCCCTCAATTGTGCTCTATGTTGCTGTTTTTTCAGGATGCCTTGCTTTTAAAGCTGCATAAGCTTATTGACACTACTAAATAGAGCAAGCCACTTCTACAATTAGTTCTACCGCAGAATTGACTAATGTTATCTCATAATCGTCAAGTAAAGGCAAAATATAGGATAAATCAATACTTATGTTTACTGTGTACAGAGTTTCAAGAAGTATCCTTGTAGTAATTTCGACTTCTAAATTCCAGTATCCCCTCTCCACGGTGAGGGTTCTATATATTTTACCGTCTCTCGGTCAATCTTTGCAATATTTCTTTGGTTTTCTGTTCATTCTCTTGGAAAGTGAGGGTGAAAATTTTGTTGGATATATCAGAATCATGCAAGTAAATTATCCGTCTTTGTCGTCTCAGTAAGTTGTGATTTTGCTTCAAACATATGAGTGAAATTTTTAGTTAAAATTTTGATTTGTGCACGTGTTGGATTGTTCAACTTCACAATGCAAGTAAAAAGCGGAAGTGAAACTGTACTAGACCTCTGTCATTGCCTTAGAATTCTACTTTTGCCATTTTCAAGAAACATAGTTTTCATGTATGATTAAAGTTGCAATTTTGTAATGTTTAGTTTTTCAGTCTCCAGGAAGTTGAAGTGCAGCCGGGGAAGTTGAACACTATGTCATTGTCTGTAAGGTGAAAATAGCCATCTGTTCTGATCTGAATTCCGCCACCTGCTAAGTTATGCTAGAAATTAAAACTGATTCACTGTTTGATAAAATTATACTAGCAATTTGGAATTTAAAATCAGTAGAAAGTAATCTTATTAAGAATGGTCTCTTAAATTTTTCCTGTTAATGTTCTCTTAAATTTTTCCTCAAATTTGTCATAAATTAGGAATGGTCTCTCAAATTTTTAGCTAATCAAATGTGCTTTGTCAAAAGGCCTGTGTAGTTCATTATGGTTATTTCGGTGTCGTGAAGCTTTTGTGGCATTTAACCTACTCTGTCCACTAGTATAATTGTTGTTCATGCCTTCTTTTTCTCATGTGCTGCATGCTGCTGTTTTTCAGGATACCTTGCTTTTAAAGCTGCATAAGCTTATCGACACTTCTAAATAGAGCAACCCACTTCTACGAGTAGTTTTACGGCAGAATCGACTTCTACCATCTCATAGTCATTAAGTAAAGGCAAAATATAGGGTAAACCAATACTTAAGTTTACAGTGTACAGAATTTCAAGAAGTATCCTTGTAGTAATTTCGACTTCTGAATTCCAATATGCATCTTCTCTCCTAAGTGAGGGTTTTATATGTTTTACTGTCTGGTCTCTCTCTCTCTCTCTCTCTCTCTCTCTGCAATATTCTGTTGGTTCTGTTCATTCTCTTAAAAGTGAGGATGAAATTCTTGTTGATTATATAAGAATCATGTAAGAAAATTAGTTGTACCCAACATCTCAGTAACTTGTGATTTTGCTTCAAACTAATGAATGAAAGTTTCAGTGAAAATTTTGATTTGTGCACATGTTGGAATGTAAGTAAAAAGCGAAAGTGAAACTGTACTAGACCTGTGTCATGGCCTTAGAATTCTCCTTTTGCCATTTTCAAGAAACATAGTTTTCGTGTATGATTAAGGATGCAATTTTTACTTTACTGTAAGGTCTAGTTTTTCAGTCTCCAGGAAGCTGAAGTGCAGTTGGGGAAGTTGAACACTGTCATTGTCTGTAAGGTGAAAATAGCCCTGTATTAATGAATCTGTTCTGATCTGAATTCCGCCACCTGCTAAGTTATGCTAGAAAAATTAAAATTAATACACTGTTTGATAAAATTATACTAGCAATCTGGAATGCAAAAAATCAGTAACAGAGAAATTTTTATTAGGGAGCTCAACTTGAAGAGACTCAGGAAGAAATAGAGAAAATTTCATTCCACATATAAAAAAACTTCTAATCTATTCAGCAATTGTGATTAGTACAGGTCTCCAACTTCTTTTAATCAATCGATACCGGAACGTCGACAAAATTGATCTGGAAGAAGATAATCCGACTCCATGACTCGACCGCATCACCATCAAATCATCTCTACTATCTCTGACGACGTTTTCCCTCAAAGATTTCCCCTCATGAGTAGGAGGAGGTGGAGAAGGAGAAGAAATGAATAAATCCTTCAATTTATTGCTACTGCTGCCAACAATCGATGATTTATCATTCTTTTCTGGTGGTGAATCACGATTGTTTATTAACCGCTGGAGATCTGTTCTTGATACATCTGATGAGTAAGTAGTAGTACTGAATTTTCTACTGAAAAGCATTCGAAGAGTTTTGCGACGACGGAGTTGAAACACAGGACTAGCCGCAGGGCTTCGAGATGGACTAGGACTACTTCTAGATACAGCACACTGTGTAGCTAAGAACTTGAATTTCTGCAATGTTGCCATTTCTTGATTTCTTGATGATTTCTGATGAGATTTTTGAATGAATTTCAGTGATAATAACAATAATAAGTAGGAATGAGTTTACTTGGGAATGAATAAAAGGAGATGTGAATGTTAGGGTTAGTTAGAATTTTCTTGGTCTTCCATTGATTGTTGATTCTTCTTCTTTTTGCTTTATTTTGCTTTACTCTTCTTGTTGTTGGATGCGCGAGGGAGAGAGAGAATCTGTGAGAGATTAGCTGCACAGATGACGAGAGAGAGTGTGTGGAAAAGGGGTGGTGGCGTTTGCTTATTTCGAGGGGAATAAAAATGTTTATAACAAACAAACACTATTTAAAACAAAGCATCCAAAATATGGAAAACGACGAAATTTAGTTTGAGTTGGCTCAAATTTCGTCAAGGTCTGTATTACTCCATCCGTTTCAATAAGGCAAGTCTGCTATGACTATGTGAAAATATTAAGGAGATTATAATATTTTATTTACCTTTAATTATTTATCTATTTTATGTTAATAAAAAATGCAAGTATTAAAAACTTTCTAAACTTGTTAAGAGGATTGTAAATAGGAAATAAAAAAGATAATTAAAAGATATTAAAAAAGATAATTAAAAGATATTGAATTTATGGAGTATAAACTCTTTAGGGAATTTAATTCTTATAGCCAAATATATTGTCTTTTAAAAGGAATGAATGATATATTTGTTTCCTTAATTTTACAAATTTCTTTAATATTTTATATTAGGTACCAGTAATATGCATTTATGAACATAAAAAATTAAAGGATATAATAGAGAGTTCATTAAAAAAATACACCTATAAACAGAAGTTGGACACAATTTTGAAACTGACGGAAATGGAATAGAGGACGGTCTTTTTGAAACAGAGGGAGTATTATTTTTTATTTATTTTTTTCACTTTCTTTTCATTTGGTAGTAATTAACCTAGCCAAATTTACCGCAAAAATTGCAAGATTGGCAGTAGTTTTTTCTGACTTTTTACCGCATGTAATTATAATCCATGGGACAAAGGATAAGCAAGAGGCTTAAGAGTATGTTTGGATGTGTATTTAGAAGTTATTTTTTGATTTTTAGAAGTCAAAAAGTAAGAAGAGAGTGTTGAATTTCAAAACCGTTTTTGGAAGTAAAAAAATTAACTTTTTGTGAAACAAAATAGTTTCGTTACTAACTTTTACTTCAGATATATAAACTCGCTATGGAGATGTATTTCGTGTACATTTTTGAAGTGTAGCAAAATTTTCTGGTTATTGTTTTATTGCTTATTCTACTAATAAAAATGTTCACTCAAAACAAGATTGTAAGCAGTGAATAATACAGTTAGTCTTATATCATGTATAAATTGATTGAGTGATACCTTCTTTTTAAAAAAATTTGTTTGGTTGGGCCTAGTTTATGGTGTTCGTTGAAATGATAGATGGTTGGCGCCATCTCCCCTGACAAGGACGGGAACAGCTTTCGAGCTTATATGTTGCCACACATCTGGTTAAGACTGTCCGCTTGGTCTTGGGGTGGATCTTACATTGTAAGAGAATACATGGGTAAATAATCTTTTATCGAGGATTCATTATTCCAGTCCCTCGCATATTTGATTCACGGGTAAATTAGTTATACATGGGTAAATTAGTCCTACTTCAATCTGCTGCAGTTTTTAAACCTGACACTTTTAGGGGCGACTCAAAAGGATTCAGGGGTGACTAATAAGGCAAAAGCGGGCCTCCCAAACCTAAAATTAAGCCACCCCTTAATTTTTTAATTTTCTTAAAGTTAATTTGCCCTTCACAATTGATAGTTTAATTATAATCGGGAGAAATAGAATTTATGGTTAGTATTAGGTCCATGTTTTGAGTTTTTGAGTTTTAGAGTAGAAGAAGAAGAAAAAAAAAGTGGGAGAAAACCATTTTTTCTTAAAACAGCAACAAACATGGATGAGTATTAAGAAGAATGTGAGAAACATCATAAAGAATATCATGTTGAAGGTTCAATAACGATTAGAGAGACAATTGACTGCATTCAACGCCATTAAAGTCCCATAATCGGTAGATAATATAATACTTTATCTACGGATTATACTCTTCTGTTCTAATAGAGAAGCACAATCGGTAGATAAGTGATGTTCATTATCTACCGATTGTGATAGTCGCCCCAAATGTAATTTTTTTCAAAACTAATAAAATTTTGAATTTCTCTATTTTCATAATCGGTAGATAAGTGATGTTCATTATCTATCGATTGTGATAGTCGCCCCGAATGGTCATCTAGTCTGTAGGTATAATAGGTTTGGAAATTGCCCATCTAGTCAGTAGGTATAATAGGTTCATCAGTTTACAGTTGCAGAAACTTGGGAGGGTTCATCTTATGCTTAAAGTTGCGGCAAGTGCGACACACGGTCACCCGGGATCCACGACTTGACTACTCTATCATCTACATATACCTCTACTGTCTGATGTAGCAAATCATGGAAGATTGACGTCATAACGCGCTGGTACGTGGCGCCCACATTTTTTAGATCGAAGGGCATTACAACGTAGTAGAAATTTCTGTATGGGGGCCTAAAAGGCGGTTTTCGTCCCGTTTGAGACTGCCATCTTTATTTGATTATACCCGCTGAAGCAATCCATGAAACAAAATCTTTTATTACCCCATGTTATGTCTACAGTCATGTCGATATTTGGCAGCTGGAAGTCGTCTTTAGGACACGCCCGGTTAATGCTTTGGTAGTCTACACAACACCTAATCTTTCCATTTTTCTTTGCTACGGGAACGATATTGCGAGCCAAGTCGGATGTTGGGTTGGTTTAATGAATTTAGCTTACAACAAACGCTTCTTCCTTGATTGTGAGGGCCGTTGTTCGAGGGAACTCGCGGCTCCTCTGTTTGACTGGTCTAAACTCGGGCGATACGCTGAGGTTATGGGCGACGAGGCTGCCGTTGAGTCCTGGCATCTCGTCATATTTGAAAGCGAATACGTCTTTGTATTCTCGGTGTAATCCTATCAACGCTTCCCTTTCCTCTCCGCTCAAATTCTTGCTGATCTTGATAAGGCACTTGTAAGTTTGAGTTCCCATATTGACTTCTTCCATTTCATCCATAGTGAGATCTTGTGGTGCCCGCTCTTCAAACAGGGTTTGTGTTTCTTTTGTAGGCTGGCTCTGCAAGTCGTCGTCATCGAGCACGCCGCATGGTAACTCGGCTAGCTCCTTGTCGATGCTTTCTAAGGGAGACTCTATTTCTTATTCAATTGATGACATGACGCATTCTTGCTCGTCAGTGTGAGCTCCCTCGGCTGATTGCTATAAGCGGTATACATGTCCGTCGTATGGTTTTTAAAAGCTCTAGAACCTAGGTTGCTCTTCTTGTTTCCGCTTCTTTTCAGTCGGGCGAACCATCCTGGAAGGACTGAATACAGACTTGGACGTTCTCGGCCTTTCTTTCTCTTCCCACTTAGGTAGCGGAACATGATGTACTTCCGGTATCTCACCTGACTCCTTTGGGATGTCATAGAACACCGCGTCTTCCATGTATGCTTCCTCCGGGTCAAATGGGTTTCTCGTTGTAGGGATCCAATATTTCCTCCCCCCCCCTGACGCATTGATGATACGTTGAAGCCACGATCTTGTGATTGAGTAACCAACCTCGTCCCAGAAGTACGTGAAATGTGGTGTCATCTTCTAAGACGTAGAACAGAGTGAGCGTTATGATGGGTCTAACCCTCATTACCAAATTAACAATTTTGATGCCCGTCTACGTATGGCCTCAAAATCCCTTCACAATCGTCGTTCGCATCCGTATGGATGATCACTGTACTCCCACGATTTCAAAGGTGTGCGTGGCAATCAGATTTAAAGACGCGCCTCCATCAACAAAGGCTCTCTTTAATGGTTTCTCGTTGATGTTAACTGTAAGGTAAAAAGGGCTGAGATGTTCTCCCGTATAACAAATGTCTTCGTATGTGAACACGATCTCTCCCTTGGGCATGGGGTCGTAAGGTTTTCCAGCTGCGATAGCCGCTATCGCCATGGATGTTTTATTGATCTGGTTTTCGCTGAATCCTAGCGAGTCGAAAAATTGCTGAGCCAATATTGTTTGGGAGAATTTGCTGGCTATACCTTCAGTGTTTTCGAACGCGGGGGCATCATATTCTGCCTCACATACCTTATCTTCAGTGTCTTCCCACGGCTTCCATACGTCTTCGCTCGGGTTATGGGTAAGCCTCATAACTTGGTGCTGAGGCGGTTTATCAGTCCCTTGGATTTTTATTTTTATTTTCCCGTCACATGCTTTCATTGAAATATCCGTCGGAGGGAGTAACACTCGACTGTTGGGTGATGTATCCTCCGATGGAAATGGCAGTACTTGGTGTCGTTTTGTTCAATTGTGCTGGGATCTACCATTGTTGGTGGTAATGGAACTTCCTTGTTCGCCAACCATTGTTCGAGTAGTCCTATGATTTGTTCCCGGCTGCAAGGTAGGGGTGGTTTGACGAAATCCCGTTTTTGATCTCTGGCGCCTTCTCGGTTGTATGATTCAGGCGCTGGTGCGTTCCACACATCACGACTGTTGTTCGCGCTGGTGTTTCATGGAGCCACTGATACCGCGTTAATTCAATGTCGCCAAGTATAATCCGCCTTAGACTCATCTACACAGTCAGCGATCCGTGTTGCCGCCTCTTCTAGTTCAAATAAAGTCTGAACCGAAAATTAACTAGATTCCTCCTAAAGGCGGGTGTCATTCCGCGTATGCAAATTTTTACCAATGCGCTCTCCTTAAATGTCCTCATGGCAATCCACTGCAAATTGACGGAACCTGGTGATAAACTTTCCTACTTCTTTTCTTATTCCCTGGTTGCATCTACTCAAGTCTATTGATGTGACTTTCATATTAGCCGAGTAAAACTTTCTGAGAAAAAGTGTGGACATGGATATCCACGAGTCTATACTTCCGGGTTTCAGGTTGTCATACCAGGTAAATGTTGTGTCTGTGAGTGACTTAGGGAATTCTCTTAAACATAGTTTTCCGTCAGCTGCCCGATCGTTCATGGTCGATAGGAACAGACTGAGGTGTTCACGCGTATTCCCCTGTCCGATGTGTAGTCCTTGTGGTATTGATATTCCGCGACTTCAGAAGAATATAGACTGTTCATGAAATCATAGTTGTCCTGTTTCACCACTCGATAGTTTTCTTCCAAGTACTTTGCTATTGCCTCCTCTGGCATAGCCGCAAACGCTCTCTTCCATCTCCAGTATCCTTTACCGCTTCTTTAGTAGTATTCTGCTCCGCTTCAACCGCTTTCATTAATTTCCTTAGTATCTGTTCTGTTCTGACATGATCCTCCAACTCTTTCTGCATATCTTGTAAAGTTAGCCGCGCGGGTGGCGTGTCTCCAGGTGCTTGTTGTTTGTCATTTTCTTGTGAAACCTTCGTTCTTCTTCCTTGTATGATTGGACTATTTACTATTCCTCAGCGCGCAACTTCTACTCTGAAAATACGAGGGTACCCAAATACACCACAATCTTTAAAATATCCACCTATAAGTCCTCTTACCGAAAGTGATCGTCTATGGACAAAGTCGATAAAATGCAACAAAACGGTATTCACACTTTGTGTGATTGTCTATGGATACGAGATCGAGACAATACGACAACCAAAGTGTGATACTTGATAATAGGTTCGGACTTAACCAAACTTTATAGGATCACTATCAAGTATGTACGGAGTTAACGTTTGTGTAATTTACTTTAAATTATATAAACAAATATAATTGCGGAAAATAAAAGTAAATCACACAACAAGATTTTGTTAACGAGGAAAACTACAAAGGCAGAAAAATCCCGGGACCTAGTCCAGAATTGAATACTCTCAGAATTAAGCCGCTATACAAAATCTAAACCAACTTCGTATAGTTGAGACCAAACAACTACCCCTAGTTCACTTAGTTTCCTCAGTATCCCTGCGCTTCCGACTTCAATGAGTGCACGCACTGGAATAATTCCTTTGGATCGTATTACAAACAGTAAAGGAACAACAAATCTGTTGGGTAACAACTCTTTCGATTCTTTCAAGATAAAGATATCTCAAGTCATACGCAAAGGCTCTTCCGTTTAATCTAATAAACTCCTTTGCATGGTTAGATCAATCTATCCAATAACTACCAAAGTAGTCAAGTTTTGATTCCCAATCAATCTATATAGATTCCAACAAGAAACTATAAAGTGATGCCGATCTCACGCAACTTATCAATCGAATAAATCCTATTCTAGTTGGATCCCAGCTGATCAAGGATTATGCACACCTAAAGATATGAGAACCAAATAAGAAATCTTCTCTGTCTTCAAATCTTCTTTAATCTTCAATAAACACCTGCACAACACCACTTGAATCTCTTGTGATCAATCACACACAAAACTGAGTCTGTTAATAATGGATTATCACAAAATGTCTTTAGATCTACAAACATTTCTAAAGATCCCATTGATACTTCGATCTAGTTTGAGTGAATCATATATCAGAAGAGAAGATTCTCAAGAATAAACAAACTAGGTGCAATCAAAGTTTCAACAACCGTTAGTCAATCAAATCAATCGAAAACTAATAACACTGCAATTATTAAGTTTCCCACCAACGGTACTCGTAGAGCTTCTTTATCCCACAAAAGTCTTTAAACGAGCTGTCTTAAGAGATTTTGCCTAATCAGGGTACTTTCTTCTCTAGATAGACGGCTCCACCAGAAACAGTTCTTGCGAGAGGATGACAACATACTGGGGGAGAGTTCTTACATGAGCTTGTGCTTAATGATATATCTTTCTAGGGAGAAGAGGTTGCGGAATATGAGGTAACGAATTTGTTAGTTAATCGTTTTCCTGTTTAAGAAAAGCCTATTTATATTGCATATATTTTTATTTTGCTTAACAAATTTTCGGTACAATTGATATGTTTCATTATTGTGTATGGATGTATGTGTGTGTATGATTCAATTGTTTCCGGTTAAGAAAAACTGTGTCAATTTAGTTGGCTTATTGTTTGGTATCTTCTTTATCGTTGGGTATCAAGTGTTTTTGCTTAATGAAATTCGTTGCAATTGCGGTGCTATAATGTATATATGTTTGTTTCAATTGCTTCCGGTTAAGAAAATAATTATGCAAGTCAATTTATTTTGGTTTGTATGTATTGTTTATGGCTTAACAAAATACGGGATCATTTGTTTAGTCCAAATCGATTCTGGATAAGAGAAACTAAGTTAATTCTGATCTTAGTTAGACTTATCAAATTGGAGGATTCGTTTATTCAAGTCTAACTGAATGCCTTAACAAGAAAAACTAGTTAACTAACCTAGTGTTTTTATTGTCTAAAGAGAAATGTCTAAGTTATTGTCTGAATAATTAGAGCCTGAGGAGAAAAATAAAGTTAATTCTGATCTTTATTTTGGTCTTATTGAAATAAGCGATTGTATGTTTGCAATCGGTTTAACAAGGGAATTAAGTTTCTTAGTTGATTTGTTAAACTGTTAGGGAAAATTGCTTCGGGCAATTGTTTCCTTGATAACATATTAAAACTAAATTACTTGTAGTTTCAGTTTTAATATTGGTTATCTAAAGTGGTATGTGAAACCTTCGTGCTTAACTCTTATAGGTTGTTTACAAGTCTTTTAGATTTGTAAGATCCTTTCTGTTTGTCCTTTATTTGCTCGAACCTTTGTCATTTTGAGACAAAAAGGGGGAGAAATATAAGGATTAAATAAGTGATTTAAAATCACTAATGAAGGGACAATTGTGCTAAAACGTTATATCTAATGAAAGAGTAAAGCATTGACTAAGGGGGGAACCTATCATATTGATGTTATAGTAATTCGACTAAAAAAAGGGGAATAACAAAGATGTTCGGATTGAATATCTACCTATCTTTCCATTAGGGGGAGTATAAGCTTTGTTATTAAAATGTCAACAACGGCATTTATTGATTGTGTAAGAGCACTCCTCGGTCGAACTCGCAAGCATTGCTATCTCAAGCTTGTTTGTCAAGTTTAGTTTCCAAAACTATAAATCTTGATTTCTAGTCTACTTATAGCTAAGTCTCGGATTATGATAGAAAGTGTAGTTGAGAATTACACTTCACGACGTTCATCAAATGAAGACGAAGAACTACAAAGGGGATCTTGTGGAACTTCATCAACAAAAGGTATGTGGAGACTTGAACTTATCTATCGCTCAAAAGGCTATCTACTCTATCTCCTATTTGAGACAAAAGTCGTATAGCTATATAGACTTCGATTATACACATTTGATATTTCGAGTTTAGTTTAACTCGCTTACATCTTTCACGAAATATGTGTTGGTAAGCTTTCGCTTTAACCAAGTTCATCTTATATTCTTGACGAAAGTCAAAATATGATCATGTGAAAATCACCTGGTAACATCTTACATGATTTGTGTGAGACAGTCATTTGATGTAG
>JAJJMB010012638.1:6548432-6558681 GCA_023531105.1 Papaver atlanticum | reverse complement strand
TGTAGACTCGGAATGTTTCGTATTGATCATTCGATCACTTGAAAATTTCTTTGAAGCTAATAGTTTGTGTGAGACAGCTATTGTCGTCTTCTAAGAATGTTTCAATGATTGAAATGGGAGTTTAGAACTATTAACCATGATTGGATATAACACAGTATGCGTACTTGTATGCTAATTGTTGTAAGTTATTCTAAGTCCGGGAACCATAGTATGCATACCCATATGTGTACTGGTTGGTTTAATGAAAGTCCGGGAACTTAGTATGCATACCCGTATGCGTACTGGCGTAAAGTTCATGTCCGGAAATTTCAACTGAGTGTGGAAGGTATGTGTTAGAGCATTGCTCGATCGAACTCGCAAGCGTTGCTATCTCAAGCTTGTTTGTTAAGTTTAGTTGCCAAAACTATAAGTCTTGATTTCTAGTCTACTTATAGATAAGTCTCGTATTAGGATAGTAAGTGTAGTTGAACCTTAGACTCCACGACGTTCATCGAATGAAGACGAAGAACTACTCAAGGGAACTTGTGGAACTTCATCAATAAAGAGGTATGTGGATACTTGAACTTCTCTATCACTCAAAAGTCTATCTATTCTATCTCCTATTTTGAGACAAAAGTCGTATTGCTATATAGACTTCAATTATACATATGTGCTATTTCGAGCCGAGCTTAACTCACTTATCTATGCCTCGAAATATGTGTTAGTAAGCTTTCGCTTTGGCCAAGTTCATCTTTAGTAGTGACGAAAGTCATGTTGATTATTTCAATAACTTGAAAATCGCTTTGATAAAAATAGTTTGTGAATAACAACTATTATAACATCCTCTAAGAAAGTTTCAATGATTGAAATGAGAGTTTAGAACAAGTAACCATGTTTGGATATAAACATAGTGTGTTCTCATATTTGTGTAAAAGTACAAAACCAGGAACCCAAAGTATGTGTACCCGTACGCGTACAGGCGGTTGTTGGAAACTCGGGAAAGTATGCATACCCGTACGCATAGTGGCAGAAAGTTCATGTCCGTGAATTTCTGCTGGAGTTTGGAAGTGTGATTTAGTATGCGCACCCGTACGCGTACTGGTATAACAAAACTCGGTCCGATCACTTAGGTATGCGTACCCGTTTGCATAATTAAGTAGGTTACTTTCTAAAATCGGTTTGTTCCTGAACTAAAACATTTATATAATAAGGAATGTAATCTTTGCAAACCGTGGCTATAATGTTCATGAATTGATTCGAGTAAATCAAAATCGATTCTGCTTCGATTGTGTCTTGTACACTTCTATAAGATCTAAGCAATTGAACAACTCTCTAACTAGTTCATTTGAGTTACTTGAACTAGTTATGGTGAAGATGAATAAGGTTGATATGAAAGTGCTCATATGGCTAACCATTGGTTAACTATTGTTGAACCAACTAAGTGTACACGTTTAGGTACGGTTACCCAAATCTAAATAAAATTGCATCTCATTTGTGTATAACAAGTTAAGTTCTATCTAACGGTTGAAAGATATTAGCTTGAATCTAATCAAGTTTTCATCTAATGGTGAATATTGAATGCTTTGTTACCAAGGTAACTTAGATTGCAAACCCTGATTTGGAGACTATATAAAGGAGAACTCTAGCAACTGGGAAACCTAATCCCCACACCTCCTGTGTGATACTAGTTGCATAAAATAGAGTCGATTCTCCTTTAAGCTTAGGTTTTTCATGAAACCCTGTAGGTTAACGACTTAAAGACTTCATTGGGATTGTGAAGCCAGACCCAACTATTTTCTCTGTAGTTGCGTGATCTGATCTTGTTGTTTCTATCGTGTTTGAGTACAATCGTAAGATTGGCTTGAGATTTATATCTCCGATAGGCAAGATAGAAAAGTAGTCAAAAACACCTTCGTCTCATCGTTTGTGATTCCATAATATCTTGTTTTGTTAATCGATTAAGATTATTGTGAGGTGATTGATAATTCTAGGCTGTTCTTCGGGAATATAAGTCTGGGTTATTGATTGGTTCCTGTTCACCTTGATTTATCAAAAGACGGAACAAAACTCGTAGGTTTATCTATGGGAGATAGATTTATCTATTCAATAGACTTTTCTGTGTGAGACAGATTTGTCTATCAAGTCTTCGACTTTGGGTCGTAGCAACTCTTGGTTGTGGGTGAGATCATCTAAGGGAATCAAGTGCGTAGTATCCTGATGGGATCAGAGACGTAAGGAACACAATTGTACCTTGAATCAGTGTGAGATTGATTAGGGTTCAAATACAGTTCATACCGAAGTTAGTTTGTAGTAGGCTAGTGTCTGTAGCGGCTTAATACAGTGTGGTATTCAAATATGGACTAGGTCCCGGGGTTTTTATGCATTTGCGGTTTCATCGTTAACAAAACTTCTGGTGTCTGTGTTATTTCTTTTCTGCATTATATTTTGTTATATAATTGAAATATCACAGGTTGTGCGTTGAATCGATCAATTGGTAAATCCAAACTTTGGTTGTTGATTGAAATTGATTGATCCTTGAACATTGGTCTTTGGTACCGTTTAAGTTATTTCTCTTGTATTCAATCAGACTCGCAAATTCCTATTTGTTTGAGTGTGGATTGAATCGAGAAATTGAGATATAACTCTTTGATATACTTTTGTTAAGATTGAGTCTGACTTTCTAGTTGATTCTCTTAAAAGTATATTGGAGTTAATCCATACAGATTGCTAAGCGAAATATTGGGTGTGTTTGTTGTACCCCCACTTTTTTTAGTATGCGTATCCGTTCGCATACTGGCGAACCCAAACTTAGTCTGGACACTTAGGTATGCGTACCCGTTTGCATACTTGAGTAGGTTATGTTTTAAAATCGGTTTGTTCATGATCTAATACATTTGTATAACAAGGAATGCAATCTTTTGCAAACCGTGGCTATAATGTTCATGAATTAATTCGAGTGAATCAAAATCGATTTCGCTTCAATTGTGTCTTGTATACTTCTATGAGAATATAAACAATTGAACAACTATAGAACTAGTTTTATTTGAGTCATTTGAACTAGTTATTGTTAAGATGAATTAGGTTGATATGAAAGTGTTAATATGGCTAACTTCGGTTAACCATTGTTAAGCCAACAAGGTGTACATGTTTGGGTACGGTTACTCCTATCTAAATGAAGTCAATTTTCATTTGTGTGTAGCAAGCTAAGTTCGATCTAACGGTTGAAAGATATTAGCTTGAGTCTAATCAGGTTTTCATCTAACGATGAATATTGAATGCTTTGTTACCAAGGTAACATTGATTGAAAACCCTTATTTGATGACTGTATAAGGGAGAACTCTAGAAACTGGGAAACCTAATCCCCACACCTCATGTGTGATACTAGTTGCGACTAAAGTCGATTCTCCTTTAACCTTGGGTTTTTTCCAAAACCCTGTAGGTTAACGACTTAAAGACTTCATTGGGTTTTTGAAGCCAGACCCAACTATTTTATCTGTAGTTGTATGTTCTGATCTTGTTGTTTTCTATCGTGATTAAGTACTATCTTCTCTAAGATTTTCTCGATATTTAATCTCCTATAGGCAAGATAAAAAGTAGTCACAAACATCTTCGTCTCATCGTTTGTGATTCCAAAATATCTTGTTTCGCTACCATACGATTAACATTATTGTGAGGTGATTCATATTACTAGGCTGTTCTTCGGGAATATAAGTCTGGTGTATCAATTGGTTCCTGTTCACCTTGATTTATCAAAAAACGGAACAAAAATTCTATGTATTTCTGTGGGAGACAGATTTATCTATTCAATAGACTTTTCTATGTGAGACAGATTGGTTTATCAAGTCTTCGACTTTGGGTCGTAGCAACTCTTAGTTGTGGGTGAGATCATCTAAGGGAATCAAGGGCGTAGAGTCCTGCTGGGATTCATAGACATAAGGAACGCGACTGTACCTTTAACAGTGTGAGATTGGTTAGGGCTAAACTACATTCCAGTCCGAAGTTAACTTGGAGTAGGCTAGTGTCTGTAGCGAATACAGTGTGGTGTTCAAATCTGGACTAGGTCCCGGGGTTTTTATGCATTTGCGGCTTCCTCGTTAACAAAAATTTTGGTGTCTGTGTTAGTTATTTTCCGCATTATATTTGTTTATATAACTGAAATATCACAGGTTGTGCGTAGTTCAATCAATTAGATAATCCAACCTTTGGTTATTAATATAAATTGATTGACAATTGAACTTTAGTCTTTGGTACCATTCAAGTGGTTTCTCATAATAATCAGGCTTGCGGATTTCTATCTGTTTGATTTGCTGATTACATTGAGAAACAGAGATATAACTCTTAGATGTATTTTCGTTGATTGAGTCTGACTGTCTAGTTGATTCTCTTGGAAGTATATTGGAGTTAGTCCATACAGATTTCCTAAAAGAAATATTGGGTTTGGTTTTTAGACCCCCACTTTTTCAGATTGAATATATGCAGGGTTATTGTGTTGTTGAAACTTGGAATCAAGCGTATATAAAATGAATTCTTGTAATTTGTTTATCCATATGTAATAAGAGTTTTGTCACTAAAATTGACAAAGGGGGAGATGGTTAGAGCATAGCTCAGTTGAATTCACCAAGAGTTTGTATGTCAAGTTTGGTTGTCATATTTTAGTGACTCAAAACTCATCTAAAGTCGTTTGATTGTATACTAGAGTCAACTTCGTTTAGGTTAGACTAGAAAGTCTAGGAATGTTGAGAAATACAAGTATTACTCCGAAGACCTGAAGAAAGTGAAGAAGAAGCGAACTACAATGAAAACATCATCCTTCCTCTTGAGGTTAGTAATTTGACTTGAACTGCTTTCATTCCTAACGTATCTTTCAAGCCGTGCTATATTGAAAACATAACTGCGAAGCTGTATATATTGTACATATTGTATGATACTCTAGTGATGTTACATGGTCATATTTGTATGATCATAATATTAGGGAATTAGACTACGAAGTATAACGCTTATCTTTTGAACTTCGTAGATATGACATCGATATAATCTTGTATATATTGTTATGATTATGTGAATGGGTTATGGTGAAGATTTCATCCTAGGAAACAATGTTTTACATTTGTTTAAAGGAAGTACATTCATGAACTTGCTTTATGAATCGAAAGGGAAATCGCTACGCTTATTGGTACGGCTATTCATTGCAAATCTTTGGATTACCAATATGTGTGACATAGCAGAACCGATCGTAACTTTGTTATGTATCTTGGTATAACTAATCACAATGCCTGACTTGTGATTTGGTATGACTAGTTTTTATTAATTAGTGTAACCGATTCTAAGTAATCATCATGAGAAGGTATGCTCGACATTTGTAATTGGTATGACCGATCCTAGTAATTGGTGTGACTGATCACAGAGTATGTGTAATCGATCCTTGTAATTGGTGTAACCGGTCCTGGTAATTGGTGTAACCTATCCTGGTAACTGGTGTAACCGATCCTGGTAACTGGTGTTACCGATCACAAGCAATACCATGAGTATATGGTAACCGGTCCTGGTAATTGATGTAACGGATCCTGTAACTGATGTAACCGGTCCTGGTAACTTGTGTGACCGATCACAAGTGTTTCCATATTAAGGTATAACCAATCCTAGTGATTGGTAGAACCGATTGAACCCATGTATGTGATTTTATATTTGATCAATCACATAGTGATCTTGGAATAAAAGTGAACCAATTATAAACTTGATTGGAAGTGAGGTATAACCGATCCCAAGAATGTAAATCCATGTAAATATGAATAAGGATTTACAGTGAAAAGATGTCAACAGACTTTGAACACGTTCAGTAATTCTTATCATTTATTGTTCAAAGATATTCCTTAGTACTCAAGGAGATCCTGTGCCGAAATAAATTGAGAATCTTTTAATTAAGATTTTTGGTTTTATATGCTTTAATTACCAACAATTAAATGCGTATCTCTAGAGAATAAAAATTAGTAATGTGTATTTACTAATGGAGATTTTCTATTGAGAGATTTCGGAAATTTTGGACAAGCATTTATTGGAATTAGGAAAACCGAATTTTGCTATTCATTGCATATCTTGAGAATATTTTCGGTTTTGGAAATTCCTTGGTGTCCAAACATCCTTGGTTTGTATGCCTAAGTTTGCATTTCTAGCAAACCATTCTAAGAGCCAGGAAAACTTCATCTATTTACAAAAGAACAACAACAAAAGCAACCTTTACCAGAGAAAGGTTGAAACGGTTTTAACTAATGCATGCCAATAGCAAAAGTTGAAAACCCGAAACACATATGTTTATACTAAACACAACTCATGTAATCATAAATTGATTCAACATATTGTGACTTTTCACATATGAGTTTCAAATGGAACACCTTATGATCCTTTGACAAAGACTATCAACATGGGCTAGAACTTAATCTCGCTAAATCAAAAAGCCAAACAAACCGTAAGGGTTACATCATATGAGATCGAATATTAAGGTTATGAAAACCGAAATCAATACATCCCATAAACCGAATACACATAACAAAAATATAAACATTCTTTCACAGGTTATGTAATCGGTAACTATCACAAGAAAAATTATAGGAAATAATTTTATTCATTAATAATGATAGTTTTATTCAAAATAGACCTTATACAATTATTGAAGCAAATCAAAAGATTGATGTCTATTTTTATGGATTAAGTATTACAGCATATAACTTAATCCTTAGTGGTGCTCTGATTGTTCACTGAGGTTTCTCCAGTGTTCAAAATCTTGAAGCATGTCTCGGGAGACTTGTCAGCAATCACTTCTTGTTTTCCAAGATTTTCAACTTGAACCTTCATGTCTGCAAGATCATCTTTTGTTTCCTCAATCCTTTCCTTGAGCAAATCTTGAATTCGAACCATTAATATGAGATTGGTTCTTAGTTCTTCAAAACCATGGATATAGTCTACCATACTATCAGATGGAATCCACTTGGTTTTAGTTGGATCTTAAAGGTTGTAAGCCAACAGACATGACTCATCATGGGATCTAGTAGAACTATCATATTCATAAGAAGACATGATTTTTTTATATGATCTTCTTCTTCCTTTCTGTATTGATTCCTTGACAATTCTTAACTCTTTGAGCTTCCTCCTTATTTACCTTTGTAATACTGCGAGTTATTGGAGGCATGCTCAAGGATTTATATAAGAATTAATTAGGGTTTTACACTACAAACAAGTGAAAGTTTCTCTTAAGAAGAGATAACTTTCATACCGAAAATACAAAGTAATTTCCGAAAATATATTAAGAATATATTTTGTTACATTGTCCGAACTTCTCGAGCTGGAAGGTTTATTAAAATTCTTATTTTTAAATAAAACCTAATTATGGAAGATCATGATAAACATGAACAATAATTTTTAAGACAAGATGGATTCGCAGCTTATCCAAGAATTGTCACAATTTTTTCCTGATAAACACACAATAGCATGTGCTCTCGTTTTATGTGCTTCCTCATCCCGAAAATGTGAGCACGAAATTGGATGGGGGTACACATTCTCCATACAACTAGGTTGTATCGGAGTAAGCCTTATCGAGCTTACAACGAGTATCAGAAACATAATTCATGTTTCTTTTTGGATGTTTCTACCCAAAGTATTTTCTCCCAAGAAGATGATCCTTCCTTGATATAAAGGTATGATCATGAGGAGAAACCATACTGATGTGCGAATTTTCAGAGATGGATAAATCTCTCTTAATTCAGTCAATGAGATTTTAATAAGATTTTCCCATTCTAAGGATTTCCTTATTATGCACATCAGTTTGATTGTCTGAAACAATTATTGGAAATCTTCCCTGATTGTTTCTTTTGGAAGAAATTATTTCCTTCCCTTTCTTCTGAAAATGTTCTTCATGTAAATAAGGACTATTTTGACATGAGTGAGGAGGAACCTTTTTATAAAAGTGATTATCAACTCTTTCTTCTGATTCTTTTGAGTTGATTTTATTAGTTTGGGGTATATTCTGTCTTTCTACTGAGGAATGATCTTTCAGTTTTTTAAGACAAGAAACTTCTTTTAATACTTTTACCACAGTATTTTTAAGAAGTATAAGTTTCCCGTCAAGTGACTGAAAGTTATATTCCTTATGACCTTTTTCACGGAATCGGTTCAAAGTTTCCTTTTGACAAGATTTCGTTTGATCATCAGTAGTTGTAGAAGATGGTTCTTCATTCTCTAATGACTTGATATAGTTAAGCAAACTCCCATCATCATGATCTGTTTTAGACGTGATCAAACAAGTCTTGTTATCACGATTTGTAAAAGTCGAGAAAGGACTTTTGTTTTCCTCATCAGAAGAAATTATAACATAATCATTAGTCAGAGTCATCGGATGAATCTCTTGTTCTTGAGCAAGAGATTTACAAAGAGCTTCTATTTTGACAGTGAGATCCATATTCTCTTTGGCTAGAATATTCAGCTGAATATTTTTTTCCATGATCTCTTGCTTAAGAAGATTTGACTCTGTCTTAAATATTAAATCCTTGTAGACAGAGATCTTATAGGATTTAGGAGTTTTGCCAACTCTTTATCAGCATCTTCTTTTCTATCAAAGATAGACTAAGATGTAGTAGCTCCCGGATCATGAGTGTTGATGGTGGTTTTTAGTTTAGGGTGAAAACTGTAAAAGTATGTCTAGCTGACCCGGTGTCAGAAATAGTAGACCTTGATATGTCCATATTCCGCAAGGAGCCTGAAGAATATATTAAAATCTGATGAGTGCCTATGCCGCTCTTCATATTGTATTGAAACTCAAGCTCCTAGATGAATTGTTCACTAGTATAGAGCCTAATGAGTATTTAATCTCTCGCCTGCATTATTCACTAATGCATGGCTTGCTTAGAATTTTTCCTATGCTATGTTCCCCAGCTAAACTCTTAATATTGACATGAGATGACGATTAATGTTCGCTCGCAGCTGAGTAGCATGAATCTCCCGAAGTGTCAGGATTGAGATCTGCATGAAAGTACTTAATCAGAGGCACGCTGCGCTGCTCTCTGAGAATAAGATTGGTAATTTTGTGTCAGCGCACAGAATTCATCAAATTTGATTAATTTTGTGACAGCTCGCAAAATTCAATTTTTTAACCTAATTTTACCAATTTGCAAAAATTAGGTTTTTGCGGCCTGCGCAATATCTCGAACCCTATTGGTCGAGACCAGACCTAGGAAAGCTAGGAAATTAATCCACTATGGACTAGTAGGAGCAAAATCCTACCAAAAGTCGAAAAACAAGAACTAAAGAGGAGTTACGGCACATAAAGGCAACAACAAAAGGGACGCGGCCGCGCCACTTCGACGGACGGTTCTCCCTAGCTAGCACCGCCGTACCATCGGCCGGCCATTCCCATATTGCTGCCTGCCGGCCCCTCTTTCCCATCAACCAATCAACTCACTCTAAATGCGTAACCTACAATTTTAATTAAAGTTGGAAGCTGGCTGGTCGACGCACCTAATTCCTTAAGGAATCGAACAAAGGATGCCCATGTCAGTTTCAAAATGATCTCGACCGTCCAACTTGGCTTAGCCAAATCAACCGGCCCTGATCAAATTTTAGCCGACCAATGAAGTGCCAGTATGCTCACCGGCGGCTTTCCTTCATCCCTGGCTAATCGAATTGCTCACAGCCATCAATTAATGCTTCCAATCGATAGCCCAAATTAGGTTGGCCAGACGGCCTCAAAACCGCGAGGTAGACCAACGGAAGTATATAACTGCCGCAAAGCAATCTCGGCCGTCCAACTTCGCAAGCCGAATCGACCGGCCAAGATCTGATTTCAAGAAACTGGCAAGGCGCGATCATGTTCACAGACGACTCAACAATATCCCTGACCAATCGCATTGCTTCAAATACGCCAGCAATGCCGCAAACCGATAAGCCAAAGTGTGCCAGTCACGCGGCTTTAAAAACCTTTGAATTGAATCAACGGCAGTATGCAACTGCCGCAAATCATCTCAACCATCCAACTTGGATAGCCAAGTTGAACGGATTAGATTTAATTATTGGTGATTAATAAGGCACTTTAGTGCTCACCGGCCACCACTCTTCCATGAGAGTCGATCGACCTGCCCTCAGCTTGCCCAAGCGACCCCTGGCAGCTGCTCGAAGATGCTTGGCCGCGCTCCTCTTAAGAAATTAGGTTCCGCGACCAACCAAGACGGGCTATATATAACGATGCTTCATGAACATCTATTATTTCGAGCTGCTTGCTTAAAAG
>JAJJMB010012638.1:6508442-6548422 GCA_023531105.1 Papaver atlanticum | reverse complement strand
TCAACACAAGTATTAAGAAAACACCAAGAACTTATAACTTACATTCCACAAGCAAGTTCCACATTCTGATACAAGTCATAAAACAACCACACCTTCATAGTTAACCATTCTGATCTCAACACCTTCTTCGCTTCCCTCCCTAAGATCAACCATTCTCCTTCATTTTGTGACCGAAGCAAGACTGGAACGGCCATTTCTTGGTTTAGGCCAGAATTGTACAGATTGATCTCTCGAATCTAAAGTACTCCCGTGCAGTGCATTTTTTTAGGGTTTAGATTCGTTTCTCGGCGGCACACCCAAATTTACCATTTTCAGCAGAATCAGTTTTTACCCAAAAACAATGAGTTAACAAAGGTGTAACATACTCAACTTTTGAGTATTCATACTCTTTCACAACGTTAACTGAATCAGACATAGGTTCAATTCTTATAGGTTGGATTGCACCAAACAAAGATTGTTAGATCTTTTCGTGTTTGCCTGCTCTGATACCAATTGAAAAAACGAGGGTACCCAAATACACCACAATATTTAAAATATCCACCTATATAAGTCCTCTTACCGAAAGTGATCGTCTATGGACAAAGTCGAGACACTGCAACAAATCGGTATTCACATTGCCTATGGATACGACATCGAGACAACACGACAACCAAAGTGTGATACTTGATAATAGGTTCAGACTTAATGAAACTCTATAGGATCACTATCAAGTATGTACAGAGTTAACGTTTGTGTAATTTACTTTAAATTATATAAACAAATATAATTATGGAAAATAAAAGTAAATCACACAACAAGATTTTGTTAACGAGGAAAACTACAAATGAAGAAAAACCCCGGGACCTAGTCCAGAACCGAATACTCACAGAATTAAGCCGCTATACAAAATCTAAACCAACTTCGTATAGTTGAAACCAAGCAACTACCCCTAGTTCGCTTAGTTTCCTCAGTATCCCTGCGCTTCCGACTTCAATGAGTGCACGCACCGGAACGATTCCTTTGGATCGTATTCCAAATAGTAAAGGAACAACAAATCTGTTTGGTAACAACTCTTTCGATTCTTTCAAGATAAAGATATCTCAAGTCATATGCAAAGGCTCTTCTGTTTAATCTAATAAACTCCTTTGCCTGGTTAGATCAATCTATCCAATAACTACCAAAGTAGTCAAGTTTAGATTCCTAATCAATCAATATAGATTCCAACAAGAAACTATAAAGTGATGACGATATCACGCAACTAATCAATCGAATAAATCCGGTTCTAGTTGGATCCCAGCCGATCAAGGTTTGTTCACACCCAAAGATATGAGAACCAAATAAGAAATCTTCTTTGTCTTCATATCTTCTTTAATCTTCAATAAACACCTGCACAACACACTTTAATCTCTTATGATCTGAAAAGACGAGGGTACCCAAATATACCTCAATCTAAAACTTTTCCACCTATAAGTCCTTTTCCGAAAGTGATTGTCTATGGATTGAGTCGAGACAATACAACTAATCGGTTCACACTTCATGTGATCGTCTGTGGATACGAGATCGAGACAATACAACAACGAAGTATGTTTACTTGATAATAGGTTCGGACTTAACCAAACTCTAGGGATTGCCTATCAAGTAAAATAGGAATTAATGTTTGTGCGATTTACTTTAAATTATAATAAACACAATTATAATTGCGGAAAATAAAAGTAAATGACACAGCAAGATTTTGTTAACGAGGAAACCGCAAATGCAGAAAAACCCCGGAACCTAGTCCAGAATTGAATACTATAGAAATTAATCCTCTATACAAAATCAAACCAACTTTGTATAGTTGAGACCAAGCAACTAAACCTATAGTTCACCTAGTTTCCTTAGTATCCCTGCGCCTCCAACTTGCAGTAAGTCACGCACTTGGAACAATTCCTTTGGTTCGTATTCCAAACAGTAAAGGAACAACAAATCTGTTCGGTAACAACTCTTTTCAAACAACGTGATATGAGTCTGACAAAGGCTCTTCCGTTTAACCAATAAACTCCTTTGTCGGGTCCTTAGATCAATCTCTCAACAACTACCGAAGTAATTGTTAAACTATAAAATCAATACTATTAATAACAAAGAAGTTTATTGATGTCGATCTACTCAACTAATCAATCCAATCTATCACAAAGATAAACCGATTATAGTTGGATCCCTTTCCAGCCGAAACAAGTATTGTGCACACCAAAGATTATGAACCCAAAAAGTCTTCTTGTCTTCAAATCTTCTTTGATCTTCAAGCAGCACCTGCACACAATCAACTTGAATCTCTTGTGATCAATCACACATAGAACGGAGTCTGTTAACGTTGGATTATCACAAGACGTCTTTAGATCTAAAAAAAGTCTAAAGATCCCCGTCGAAACTTCAATCTAGTTTGAGTGAATCTTATATCAGAAGAGAAGATTCTCAAGCATACACAAACTAGGTGCAATCAAATTTCAACAACCGTTAGTCAATCAAATCAATCGAGAACTAAAATAAACTGCAATTATCTAGTTTCCCACCAACGGTACTAATAGAGCTTCTCAATCCCAAAGAAGTCTTTAAACCGAGCGGCCGTAAGAGATTTCTCCTAATTAGGGTACTTTCCTCTCCGATAGGAGACTCCACCAGTAACAACACAACTGAGGTAGTTTTGCTTGCTCTGAGGATTAGTTTTCTAGAAATGCAAACTTCAATATTTATAGATAAGGAAGTTTGGACACCAAGGAATTTCAAAAACCGAATATTCTCAAAGATATGCAATAAACACAAAATCGGTTTTCATAACTCCTGGAAATACATTGTCCAAATATTGACCGAAATCCCAATAGAAAAATCTATAATAAGTAAATGCACATTACTAATTATTATTTTCTAAAGATATGCATTTAATTGCAGGAAATTAAATAGCATATAAAAACTAAGAAACCTTAATTAAAAGATTCTCAATTTATTTCGATCCTGGGATTCTCCTTTAGCTATTAAGGAATATCTTTGAACAATTAATGATAAGAGTTACTGCACATGTTCAAAGTATGTCGACATCTTTACTTTGCAAGTCCTTTTTCATACTTACAATTTTGGAAACGATTTGCCACACTTCCAAACAAGTTTAGAATTGGTTCATCTGACTTCCAAGAACTATGTGATTGATTATCCTATCAAATCACCAATCATGGGTTTCACGGTTCTACCAAAACAAGTTCGGTTCTACCTCCATGAGAGTACTGTGCATAGGCACGCTAGTTACCAAAACTCTGTTGACTAGGTACTAGGATCGGTTCCCAACATACTTATGGTAACTACCTGTATTTTGTGCACATGTCCATAGGATCGGTTCCCCCATCTTCTATGAACTTGTTGCACATGTTCATAGGATCGGTTCCCCCATCTACTAAAAACGTGTTGCATCTCTTACAAGGATCGATTCCCCTCTTGTAAATTTGTTACACATCTTATTAGGATCGGCTCCCCAATGGCTAGATAAAAGTTGCTATTTACAAGGCATCGATCATACCATATTGAGTGATTACTTAAGATCGGTTTCACTAATAAAAGTCATACCAATACATAAGTCAGGCCTTGTGAATAGTTTTACCAAGATACATAAACAAGTTTATGAGCGGTTATACTAAACACACATATTGGTAATTCAAAATAGATTTGCAATGAATAACAATACCAATAAGCCTAGTGATTTCCCTTTCGATTCACAAAACAAGTTTATGAACTTTCTTCCTTTAAACGAATGTAAAACAGTGTTTCCTAGGATGAAATCTTCACTCATACCCATACATAATCACAATAGCATTCATACGATTATGTCGATGTCTTATATACAAAGTTTAATGGTTAAGCAATAAACCTCGTATTGTATTCCTTAATACTGTGTCTAACTAGAGTATCATACACAGCTTCACAGTTATGTTTTCAATATGCAAGACTTGAAAGATACGTTAGGGAATGAAACAGTTCAAGTCAAATATTACTAACCTCAGGAGGAAGGATGATGTTGTCGTTGTAGCTCTGTACTTCTTCACATTCTTCAAGTCTTCATGTAATACTTATAAGTCTCATATCCTAATACTTTCAAGATAACCTATACGAAGTTGACTCTAGTATATAATCAAGCGACTCTTTAAATGAGTTTTTATTCACTAACATATGACAACCAAGCTTGACATACCATCGCTTGGTGGGTTCAACAAATCTATGCTCTAACAATCTCCCCCTTTGTCAATTTTAGTGACAAAACTCTTACATCATATGGATAAACAAATTACAAGAATTCATTACACACATACGCTTGATTCCAAGTTCAACAACACAAAACCTGCATTAAATTCAATCATTAAATGCCGTTGCTGACATTATAATAACAAAGCTAATACTCCCCCTAAAGGTGAGATAGGTAGATTTTCAATCCGCACGTCTTTGTTATTTTCATGTAGTTCCTTATAACTACGTATCATATGATATGTGACTCCCCCTTAGTCTATGCTTTCACTCTTTTTGATAGAATAAACGTTTTAGCACAAATGTCCTTTCCCTTAGTGATACCAACTTACAACAAGTCAATATCACTTGTTTACTCCATATATTTCTCCCCCTTTTTGTTAAAAAATGACAAAGAAACGAAAAAATAGAGGAGAAACCGAAAGGATCTTACAAATCTCACAAAGAGAACTTGCTAACCTATAAGAGTTGAGCACGAGGGTTTTACACACCATTTTAGATAACCAATATCAAAACCGAAACTACAAGTAATTTGGTTTTAACATTTTATCTAGGAAACAATTGCCCGAAGCAATTTTCCCTAATAGTTTAGCATATCAAAAGTCGACTAATCACCTTAGTTCTTTTGCTAAACCGATTGTACAAATACAATCGCTTGTTTGATAAGACCAAAATAATGATGCTTAATATATGTCATTAAGTGCAAGTTCACTTAGAACTCTCCCCCATTAAAATTGTCATCCTCCCGCCAAAACAAAAGAACAACAACAAAGAGAAACCTTTACCAGAGAAAGTTTGAAAACCGGTTTTAACTATGCGATGCAAAAGTTGAAACCTCGAAACACATATGCTTTTATGCTAAACCAAAAGATTCAACATATTATGACTTTTTCACATATTGTTTCTACCGGAACCCCTCATGATACTTTGATAAATCCTACCAACATTGGCTAGAACTTAATCCCGCTAAATCAAAAAGTCACCCAAACCATAAGGGTTCACACATTATGAGATCGAATATTAAGGTCATGAAAACCGAAAACATACATCTCATAAATCAATTTGCAATACACCATGAATATTCAACATAAAATCAAGTATTGCAATTACCTCTATATTGTAGGGAATTGAATTGCGAAACCAACGCAAAAAGAATGAGGTCATTCCGAGTTCGGACGAAGAAGTTATAGGCAAAACAGTTTTACACTCCTTCGCATGGGGACCTCTCACTAGGATCGGTTCCCAAGAGTTACTTGTGACGGATCACAACACTAAACTGTTTTTCACATAACTTTTGCATACGATGTCCGAATTCGGTGATTTTTGGCTCGTTTTAACCGTAAAAACAAGAGATACACATATATGATCAGTAGATATCAAAATCATAAACTCCAAATTACCGTTTCTATCAAAACCTCAAATATAGAGAGAGAAAGTATGAGTATAGAAGAAAAGAAATCTCCCTAAAGATGTTAATTAGTCATATAATAACCGAGAGATCACGTGCTCAGTTTCATGTACTTCCTCACCTTTAAAATATTGAGCACCAAGGTGAGCATGCACATTCTAACACAACTAGGCTGTGTTGAGTTAAGCCTTGTCTTGTTCGTCATGAGTGACTAAGACAGAATCATCATTCTTGACCTCTTGCTTGGTTTGTTTTCTCTTGTTCCATCTCTTTTTTATTTTCTTTGACTTGTGATGAAGAGTGTCATTATCACAACCTTTACTAGTACAAGAGATTTCAGACATGATGTCTTTCTTTAGTCTTTCAAGAAGACTCTTATAATTATTGTCACCAACAATTAACAGCTGAGAGTCATTCTTGTGACTACCTTTTGGTCCCTTCTTGGCTATGGAGGACTTCGGGACCCATTTAGAGATGGGTTTTGCATGAGTGGCTTTCTCCTTCATATCATTAGGACGATTGTCCTTTTGAATACTTTGCAAAACATCCTTTCTCCAATTTGGAACATCAGATCTTGTTTTTGCATTTAAAAAGTCATATCTCTTTCTATAATTGGGTCTTTTATGAAATGAACTTGTCGAGTGATATGCAAAATTTGAACTATCATTATAATAATTCTTTTGCCTAAACTTAGGACAATACCGATCTGAGTTCCTTTGGGGAGCAATCTTAACCAATTCGTTTGATACAAAAGAAAGTGCATCTTGCATCTTATGAACTTTGCATCCCCATTGCAAGTGTCCTTTATTACCACAATAATAACAATGCTTAGTATAAACATACGAAGTATGAGTTTTATTGTTACCTTTTTGTGGATCCTCTTGCATTGGAGCTCGACGAGTTTTCTTCTTCTTCTTCTTATCCTTGTTCAACATTGTTGCTTTCTTGACATTAAAAGAAGTGGTCTCTTTGATTGTTGTTGGTTGAACACAATTCTTAGGCTTGACTGGCTTTACTTCTTCACAAGAAATAGTATCATTTTTTACAACAGTGGAAGCCTCTGGTTAAGAAGAATTAGTAGCTTTAACAAATTTTACCTCTTTGTTAATATTTGAAGCATCTATTCCCTTATAGCCCAATCCTCGGGTATCACGATGATTTCTACTTGCTTCTAACATTGAGGTTAAATTGTTTAAGCTAACATTGAACTTTTTAAGGTCCAAAATTTCTTCTTCCAATGTCTTGATTTTATCAAGAGCACCAGCTAGATCATCCTTAAGATGTTTTTCTTGTGAGAGATATACACCTTCTTTCTCTTCAAAACTTTTTGGTTGAGAATTAACCCTTGCTTCAGATTCTGCAAGTTTCTTTTTCGACAAAAAGAGATCTCTTCGAAGATTTTCACATTCTAATTTCTTAGAATTTAGCTCGTCGGTACGATCTTTAAGAAGAGAATCACTGATTTGGTAACCAATATAATATCCTTGAAAAACCTTCTTCAATTTCTTGTTTTCATGACAAAGAGGAGTCATAACACCAACGAAATCTGAAGAACTCAGTCTTTTATTTTTCAAAGGATTCAGTAGTTTAGAGTATTCTGACATATCCTCTTCTACTTCTCGTTCAAAATCTGAGTCATCATCATCGGAAATTTCATCCATCCTTTCTTTTAGACAAATTTTCCAGTTGTCATCGGTTTCTACATCATTAACAAGATTAACTTATCTCGTAGAATCTCTAGAGATGATTTCTTCAGATATTGAATCGTAGATGCCATCATCAAGTGTTTATTCAAAACTCTTGATGTCTTTCTTTACGTTAACTGAATCATTCATTAGATTCAATTCTTATAGGTTGGATCGCACCAAACACAGATTGTTAGATCTTTTCGTGTTTGCTTTCTCTGATACCAATTGAAAAGAAGAAGGTACCAGAATATACCTCAATCTAAAACTCTTCCACCTATAAGTCCTTTTCCGAAAGTGATTGTCTATGGACTGAGTCGATACAATACAACTAATTAGTTCACACTTCATGTGATCGTCTATGGATACGAGATCGAGACAATATAACAACGAAGTATGTTTACTTGATAATAGGTTCGGACTTAACCAAACTCTAGGGATTTTCTATCAAGTAAAATAGGAATTAACGTTTGTGCAATTTACTTTAAATTATAATAAACACAATTATAATTGCGGAAAATAAAAGTAAATGACACAGCAAGATTTTGTTAACGAGGAAACCGCAAATGCAGAAAAACCCCGGGACCTAGTCCAGAATTGAATACTCTCAGAATTAAGCCGCTATACAAAATCAAACCAACTTCGTATAGATGAGACCAAGCAACTAAACCTATAGTTCACCTAGTTTCCTTAGTATCCCTGCGCCTCAAACTTGCAGTAAGTCACGCACTTGGAACAATTCCTTTGATTCGTATTCCAAACAGTAAAGGAACAACAAATCTATTTGGTAACAACTCTTTTCAAACAACGTGATATGAGTCTGACAAAGGCTCTTCCGTTTAACCAATAAACTCTTTTGTCGAGTCCTTAGATAAATCTCTCAACAACTACCGAAATAATTGTTAGACTATGCAATCAATACTATTAATCACAAAGAAGTGCATTGATGCCGATCTACTCAACTAATCAATCCAAACTATCACAAAGATAAACCGATTATAGTTGGATCCCTTTTCAGCCGAAACAAGTATTGTGACAACCAAAGATTATGAACCCAAAAAGTCTTCTTGTCTTCAAATCTTCTTTGATCTTCAATCAGCACCTGCACACAATCAACTTGAATCTCTTGTAATCAATCACACACAGCACGGAGTCTGTTAACGTTGGATTATCAAAAGACGTCTTTAGATCTACAAACAGTCTAAAGATCCCCGTCGAAACTTCAATCTAGTTTGAGTGAATCTTAAATCAGAAGAGAAGATTCTCAAGCATAAAAAAACTAGGTGAAATCAAAGTTCAACAACCGTTAGTCAATCAAATCAATCGAAAACTAAAATAAACTGCATTTATCTAGTTTCCCACCAACGGTACTTATAGATCTTCTCAATCCCAAAGAAGTCTTTAAACCGAGCGGCCGTAAGAGATTTCTCCTAATTAGGGTACTTTCCTCTCCGATAGGCGGCTCCACCAGTAACAACACAATTGAGGTAGTTTTTCTGGCTCTGAGGATTAGTTTTCTAGAAATTCAAACTTAAATATTTATAGACAAGGAAGTTTGGACACCAAGGAATTTCCAAAACCAAATATTCTCAAAGATATGCAATAAACACAAATTCGGTTTTCATAACTCCTGGAAATGCACTATCCAAATATTGACCGAAATCCCAATAGAAAAATCTATAATCAGTAAATGCACATTACTAATTATTATTATCTAAAGATGTGCATTTAATTGCTGGAAATTAAATAGCATATAAAAACTAAGAAACCTTAATTAAAAGATTCTCAATTTATTTCGATCATGGGATTGTCCTTTAGCTATTAAGGAATATCTTTGAACAATTAATGATAAGAGTTACTGCACATGTTCAAAGTATGTCAACATCTTTACTTTGCAAGTCCTTTTTCATACTTACAATCTTGGAAACGATTTTCCACACTTCTAAACGAATTTTGAATTGGTTCATCTGACTTCCAAGAACTATGTGATTGATTATCCTATCAAATCACCAATCATGGGTTTCATGGTTCTACCAAAATAAGTTCGGTTCTACCTCCATGTAAGTACTGTGCATAGTCACGCTAGTTACCAAAACTCGATTGACTAGGTACTAAGATCGGTTCCCCACATACTTATGGTAACTACCTGTATTTGGTGCACATGTCCATAGGATCGGTTCCCCCGTCTTCTAAGAACTTGGTTCACATGTTCATAGGATCGGTTCCCCCATCTACTAAAAACGTGTTGCACCTCTTACAAGGATCGATTCCCCTCTTGTAAATTTGTTGCACCTCTTACTAGGATCGGTTCCCCAATGGATAGATAAAAGTTGTTATTTACAAGGCATCGATCATACCATCTTGATTGATTACTTAAGATCGGTTTCACTAATAAAAGTCATACCAATACATTAGTCAGGCCTTGTGAATAGTTTTACCAAGATGTATAAACAAGTTTATGAGCGGTTATACTAAACACACATATTGGTAATTCAAAATAGATTTGCAATGAATAACAATACCAATAAGCCTAGCAATTTCTCTTTCGATTCACAAAACAAGTTTATGAACTTACTTCCTTTAAACGAATGTAAAAAATTGTTTCCTAGGATGTAATCTTCACTCATACCCATACATAATCACAATAGCATTCATACGATTATGTCGATGTCTTATATACAAAGTTTAATGGTTAAGCAATAAACCTCGTATTGTATTCCTTAATACTTTGTCTAACTAGAGTATCATACACAACTTCGCAGTTTTGTTTTCAATATGCACGACTTGAAAGATACGTTAGGGAATGAAACAGTTCAATTCAAATATTACTAACCTTAAGATGAAGGATGATGTTGTCGTTGTAGCTCCATACTTCTTCACATTCTTCAAGTCTTCATGCAATACTTGTAAGTCTCATATCCTAACACTTTCAAGCTAACCTATACGAAGTTGACTCTAGTATATAATCAAGCGACTCTTTAAGTGAGTTTTGATTCACTAAAATATGACAACCAAACTTGACATACCAACTCTTGGTGAGTTCAACTGAGCTATGCTCTAACAATATCTCCCTTTGTCAATTTTAGTGACAAAACTCTTACATCATATGGATAAACAAATTACAAAAATTCATTATACACATACGCTTGATTCCAAGTTCAACTGCACAAAACCTGCATTAAATTTAATCCTTTAATGCCGCTGCAGACATTATAATAACAAAGCTAATACTCCCCCTAAAGGTAAGATAGGTAGATTTTCAATCCGCACGTTTTAGCACAAATGTCCTTTCCCTTAGTGATACCAACTCACAACAAGTCAATATCACTTGTTTACGCCATATATTTCTTCCCCTTTTTGTCATAAAATGACAAAGAAACGAAAAAATAAAGGACAAACCGAAAGGATCTTACAAATCTCACAAAGAGAATTTGCAAACCTATAAGAGCTAAGCACGAGGGTTTTGCATACCATTTTAGATAACCAATATTAAAACCGAAACTACAAGTAATTTTGTTTTAACTTGTTATCTAGGAAACAATTGCCCGAAGCAATTTCCCTAATAGTTTAGCACATAAAAAATCGACTAATCACTTTAGTTCTTTTTCTAAACCGATTGTACAAATACAATCGCTTGTTCGATAAGACCAAAATAAAGATCAGAATTAACTTTATTTTTCTCATCAGACTCTAATTATTTTCATCAATAACTTAGACCTTTCACTTTTAAACAAGACAAATACTAGGTTAGTTAACTAGTAATTCTTGTTAAGGCATTCGGTTAGACTTGAATAACCAAAACCTCCACGTTTGATAAGTCTAACTAAGATCCGAAAAACTTAGTTTCTCTTATCCGGAAATCACTTGGACTAAACAAATGATCCCGAAACCTTTTGTTAAGCCATAAACACTCCATACAAACCAAATAAATCAACTTGCATAATCATTTATCTTAACCGGAAGCAATTGAAACAAACAAAGACATTATAGCACCGCAATTGCACCGAAATTTTGTAAGCCTAAACAATTGATATCAAACAATAACGAAAGATAACAATAGTTTTTCTTAACCGGAAACAATTGAATCACAATCAAACATCCATACACAAATAATGGAATAAACATCAATTGTACCGAAAATTTTGTTAAGCAAAAGCAATAAACATATGCAATAAAATCATGCTTTTCTTAAACAGGAAAACAATTAACTAACAAGATTGTTACCTCAAATTCCGCATCCTCTTCTCCCCTTAAGATATGGCATTAAGCGCAAGTTCACTTAGAACTCTCCCCCATTAAAGTTGTCATCCTCCCGCCAAAACAAAAGAACAACAACAAAGAGCAACCTTTACCAGAGAAAGGTTGAAAACCGGTTTTAACTATGCGATGCAAAAGTTGAAACCTCGAAACACATATGCTTTTATGCTAAACCAAAAGATTCAACATATTGTGACTTTTTCACATATTGTTTCTACATGAACCCCTCACGATCCTTTGATAAATCCTACCAACATGGGCTAGAACTTAATCCCACTAAATCAAAAAGTCACCCAAACCATAAAGTTTCACGCATTATGAGATCGAGTATTAAGGTAATAAAATCGAAATCAAACATCCCATTTACATACATAGCAATAAAATAAAGCATTCAAGCACAGGCTATGTAACCGAAAACTATCACACGAAAAATTATAAAATAATAATTTTATTCATAATAAGATAGTTTTATTCAAAATAGATCTTATACAATTATAAGTTGATGTCTATTTTCCTGGAATTTACTCCTTCATCTCAGCACCGGTGAAGAATAGGTTATTACTTTCGCACTTCCACTTGTGAAATTCTTCTAGTAGATAACCTTGTTGCTTGACCAGAATTTCTTGCAGTTGAGATATTTTCGAGAAGGATTCTGCAAGAACATGTAATTCGGTCTTGGATTGAACACAGAAGTGTGTCAATGCTTCAATACACTGATATTTCCTCAGCATATTCTCTCTTTCCTTCTTGCTAAGACAATCTCTCTTTTTGATCTGACTCCTTGATTTCTCGTCCAGAGATGATGCAGATTTATTTTTCAAGAGATCTTTCTGATCTAGCATCTTATCAAGAGAAGACATTGGATCCAGACCCATAGTTCGGACAAGGAATGACCAAAGAATAGAAGGATCTTTTTATATTTTTTTTCGAAAATATAATATTCCCATAAATCCGAATATCTAGATTTTATTCCCGTAATCTACACAAAAGTGCCTTGAACTTTCTTCTTCCTTACACAAAAATTGGCACACAGTAAGGAAGATGTTCTGATACCGTTTAAGTGGTATTAGTGTGAGATTTTATCTCACTACAGAATCTAGAAAAGCAAGAGTGTCCTTGATCTAGTATCATATGGAATAATCTCTTTTCGTTACCACTGGTTAACGAAGCATCTTGAGATTGATTGTGGTTGCATATGCAACTTTTAGCAATTCTGTTCTTGAGACAGTTTTTGCATTTTATCTTATTATTCCCTTTACCATTTGATGATTTACTAACATCGGAAGACATGTCCATTTTTAAAATGGGTAAATCACTAATGGAGGCGGAAGAAATAAGATTAACAACTAATGCAATATTAGCTGTTTCCCCTTCTTCAGAATCATATGAATCAGAAGTCTCATCAAGAGTTACAGCCAGTGCCCTGCCTCCTGTGTATTTCTTAAGATTAGGACAATCTTTAGCAATATGACCAAACCCTTTACACTTGAAGCATTGTGGATGATATTCATCGTCTTCTTCCTGATCTTTTTTGACTGGAACACGATCATGTGGACGAGACGATCGATGAGTATCTTTAATGAATCTCTTACTCCTTTTCTTTAAGAGATTTCAAAACTGTCTAGTGATCAGTGATAATAATTGTTTAATTTCATCATCAGACAATTCTGCAATCTGTTCATTTGAATCATCCAAATGTCTATTTTTCTCCATTGGAGCTTTCAGAATCTTTGAAGCTTTAAAAGCAATTCCCTTAGTTTGAATAGACTGTGATTCATGATCAAAGATCTTTAACTTTCCAATGAGTGTGGTTCGTGAGAGTGTTTAAAGATCATTTGCTTCTATGATTGCATGCTTCTTAGAATCGTATCTTGATGGCAACGATCTGAGAATTTTGCATACTATGTCTTTTTCAGAGATAGTCTTTCCAAGAGAGAAAGAAGTATTAATTATCTCAGAGAGTTTGAGGTAAAACTCTTCAAAAGTGTCGTTGTCATCCATTTGAAGGTTTTCCCAATCAGATAATAGAGTTTGAAGTCTAGCTTATTTCTCTGAAGTGTTTCCTTCGAATACGATCTGAAGATTATCCCAAGATTCTTTCGAAGTTAGGCATGTTGATACATGATGTTGTAGATCACGACTTACAGCATGTACAATAGCATTCAAACCATCTGAATTCTGCTTAGCAAAAGCCTTTTCTTCAGTTGAGTAATCTACTAAGCGTTTAAACTCAGTTTCCGAATTTTCTACTTTCGGGCGATCATAACCATCGACGACTAATAGCCATGTATTAAAGTCTCGTGATTGAAGAAAAGATCTCATAGCATATTTCCACCATAGATAGTTTGATCCGTCAAATCTTGGCGGTACGTTAATCGAAGTCGATTCATGAGAATTCGAATTCATTTCTTATAGGTTGGATCGCACCAATCACAGATTGTTAGATCTTTTCGTGTTTTCCCACTCTGATACCAATTGAAAAGACGAGGGTACCCGAATATACTTCAATCTAAAACTTTTCCACCTATAAGTCCTTTCTCCGAAAGTGATTATCTATAGACCAAGTCGAGACAATACAACTAATCAGTTCACACTTCGTGTGATCGTCTATGGATACGAGATCGATACAATACGACAACAAGATAACTTGTGTGATTGACTATGGATACAAGATCGAGACAATAAAACAACGAAGTATGTTTACTTGATAAATGGTTCGGACTTAACCAAACACAATAGGATTACTATCAAGTAAATAGGAATTAACGTTTGTGTATTTTACTTCTAATTATAATAAAAACAATTATAATTACGGAAATAGAAAAGTAAAAGACACAACAAGATTTTGTTAACGAGGAAACCACAAATGCAGAAAAACCCCGGGACCTTGTCCAGAATTGAATACTCTCAGGATTAAGCCGCTATACAAAATCAAACCAACTTCGTATAGTTGAGACAAAGCAACTAAACCTATAGTTCACCTAGTTCTGTCTATATCCCTGCACCTCCAACTTGTTAATAAGTCACGCACTTGGAACAATTCCTTTGGTTCGTATTCCAAACAGTAAAGGAACAACAAATCTGTTCGGTAACAACTCTTTTCAAACAACATGATATGAGTCTGACAAAGGCTCTTCCGTTTAACCAATAAACTCCTTTGTCGGGTCCTTAGATCAATCTCTCAACAACTACCGAAGTAATTGTTAGACTATGCAATCAATACAATTAATCACAAAGAAGTGTATTGATGCCGATCTACTCAACTAATCAATCCAATCTATCACAAAGATAAACCGATTATAGTTGGATCCCTTTCGAGCCGAAACAAGTATTGTGCACACCAAAGATTATGAACCCAAAAAGTCTTCTTGTCTTCAAATCTTCTTTGATCTTCAATCAGCACCTGCACACAATCAACTTGAATCTCTTGTGATCAATCACACACAAAACGGAGTCTGTTAACGTTGGATTATCACAAGACGTCTTTAGATCTATAAACAGTCTAAAGATCCCCGTTGAAACTTCGATCTAGTTTGGGTGAATCTTATATCAGAAAAGAAGATTCTCAATCATAAACAAACTAGGTGCAATCAAAGTTCAACAACCGTTAGTCAATCAAATCAATCGAAAACTAAAATAAACTGCATTTATCTAGTTTCCCACCAACGGTACTAATAGAGCTTCTCAATCCCGAAGAAGTCTTTAAACCGAGCGACCGTAAGAGATTTCTCCTAATTAGGGTACTTTCCTCTCCGATAGGCGACTCCACCAGTAACAACACAACTGAGGTAGTTTTGCTGGCTCTGAGGATTAGTTTGCTAGAAATGCAAACTTCAATATTTATAGACAAGGAAGTTTGGACACCAAGGAATTTCCAAAACCGAATATTCTCAAAGATATGCAATAAACACAAAATCGGTTTTCATAACTCCTGGAAATGCACTGTCCAAATATTGACCGAAATCCCAATAGAAAAATCTATAATCAGTAAATGCACATTACTAATTATTATTTTCTAAAGATATGCATTTTATTGCTGGAAATTAAATAGCATATAAAAACTAAGAAACCTTAATTAAAAGATTCTGAATTTATTTCGATCCTGGGATTCTCCTTTAGCTATTAAGGAATATCTTTGAACAATTAATGATAAGAGTTACTGCACATGTTCAAAGTATGTCGATATCTTTACTTTGCAAGTCCCTTTTCATACTTACAATCTTGGAAACGATTTGCCACACTTCCAAACAAGATTAGAATTGGTTTATCTGACTTTCAAGAACTATGTGATTGATTATCCTATCAAATCACCAATCATGGGTTTCACGGTTCTACCAAAACAAGTTCGGTTCTACCTCCATGTGAGTACTGTGCATAGGCACACTAGTTACCAAAACTCGGTTGACTAGGTACTAGGATCGGTTCCCCACATACTTATGGTAACTACCTTTATTTGGTGCACATGTCCATAAGATCGGTTCCCCCATCTTCTAAGAACTTATTGCACATGTTCTCGGTTCCCCCATCTACTAAAAACGTGTTGCACCTCTTACAAGGATCGATTCCCCTCTTGTAACTTTGTTGCACCTCTTACTAGGATCGGTTCCCCATTGGCTAGATAAAAGTTGTTATTTACAAGGCATCGATCATACCATCTTGAGTGATTACTTAAGATCGGTTTCACTAATAAAAGTCATACCAATACATAAGTCAGGCCTTGTGAATAGTTTTACCAAGATACATAAACAAGTTTATGAGCGGTTATACTAAACACACATATTGGTAATTCAAAATAGATTTGCAATGAATAACAATACCAATAAGCCTAGCGATTTCCCTTTCGATTCACAAAACGAGTTTATGAACTTACTTCCTTTAAACGAATGTAAAACATTGTTTCCTAGGATGAAATCTTCACTTATACCCATACATAATCACAATAGCATTCATATGATCATTTCGATGTCTTATATACAAAGTTTAATGGTAAAGCAATAAACCTCGTATTGTATTCCTTAATACTATGTCTAACTAGAATATCATACACAGCTTCGCAGTTATGTTTTCAATATGCACGACATGAAAGATACGTTAGGGAATGAAACAGTTCAAGTCAAATATTACTAACCTCAAGAGGAAGGATAATGTTGTCGTTGTAGCCCCATACTTCTTCACATTCTTTAAGTCTTCATGTAATACTTGTAAGTCTCATATCCTAACACTTTCAAGCTAACCAAACTTGACATACCAATGCTTGGTGAGTTCAACCAAGCTATGCTCTAACACCTTGTATATTGGTCGGTAGTGGTTAGACATCCTTGTTGAAAATGAATACCATAAGGGATGCTAACAGGTGTGGAAACTGATTTTCAAATGGGGTTTGAGTAAATTGGCTTGAAGATGGATTTTTCTGCGATTGACTTGAAAACATATTTGGGGTATTACTAGGGAATTGTCTAAACAAAGGGTATACATCTTCCTCCATATTGTAATCTTGATCCTCTATTACATTTCTAATGTCTCTAAGCAACTCAAATTCTTCATCGCGACCGAAGGGTTTCAAGTATGCCTTGAAATTTTATCCCACCTTTAATACCTACATTAATGTAAACGAAGCAAAAGATATAGAAAAATAAAAATATAGACAGGATAAAATATAACAAGTGTTGTGAACATGTTTAGAAAACATACCAAGTTCAGATTATTTGCGTCAATTGTTGCAAGGCATTTAGAGAATTTCTCAATTTCTGTCTTGATAATGCTAAATCTATTGCGAATTCTAGTTACAGTATGATTATATGACCACAAGCTTGTACAAATCTTTCAAAAAAAAATTCCTAAAGAATACTCCTATCCACACAACTTCCTTCATTCTCTATAGCACATTACGTAGTAACAAGATGCTTGTCTTCCGGAACAGCGTATATATTTCTCGATTTAAGTTGCGACGTTGTAAGTTGCGATATTTATGTCGACAAACAAAAGAGATGAACAAAAATGAAGAAACTTTTAATTTAAGAAGATAATTCAGATGATCTGTACATGTGTATGCCATTATCCATACATCCGTTTTCCTATCGTTCCAAAATTAAAATGTTTTTTTTTTAACATTTAGTTTTCCTATTGTTCACCCTTGGAGTAGGAACAAGGGTGCAACTGCACTCCCAAGTACCATCACACATATAAGTGCCCTACATATATAACAAGGGTCAAAAGAATATCTTCCCAAAATCTCATAAAAGGAAATTAAAACCCTAATTTTCTTAATAGCTTCAAGAAATGTAAAATTCTCTTTGTAAAGATGAATGTGAGTAAAGCGTTTCAACGTCTATCGCAACTTGAAAAGTTTGTGATCGACGAGTGAAAAGGAGGGCGAATTAAACAGCCTAATGATGCTATTAAACACTTTAATCAACTGATTCTCAGAGGCCTTTGCCATCGATCAACGCGTTCAATCATTGTTTAGGACCGTTAACTAAAATCAATTACTACGCAGTAGCAATTGAGCTGTTTAAGAAGATGATTGGAGTGTCAGTCAATCCAAACTTGTGCACATTTAATACGGCGATGAACTGTTACATGAAGCTAGGTCAAGTGTGTTAGAGCACTGCTCGGTCGAACTCGCAAGCATTGCTATCTCAAGCTTGTTTGTCAAGTTTAGTTGTCAAAACTATAAGTCTTGATTTCTAGTCAACTTATAGCTATGTCTCGGATTAGGATAGAATGTGTAGTTGAGCTTTAGACTTTACGGCGTTCATCGATTGAATACGAAGAACTACTAAGGGGAGCTTGTGGAACTTCATCAACAAAAGGTATGTGGAGACTTGAACTCATCTATCACTCAGAAGTCTATTTCTATTCTATCTCCTATTGAGACAAAGTCGTATAGCTATAAAGACTTTACTTTATACACAATTGATATTTCGAGCTGAATTTAACTCGCTTACATATTTCTCGAACTATGTGTTGGTAAGCTTTCTCTTTAACCAAATTCATGTTTTATTCTTGACGAAAGTCAAAAAATGATCTTGTGAAAATCGCCTGGTAACATCTTACATGATTTGTGTGAGACAGTCATTTGATGTAGACTCGGAATGTTTCGTATTGATCTATTGATCACTTGAAAATTGCTTTGAAGCTAATAGTTTGTGTGAGACAGCTATTGTCGTCTTCTAAGAATGTTTCAATGATTAAAATGGAGTTTAGAACGATCAACCATTAATTGGATATATAACAGTATGCGTACTTGTATGCTAACTGTTGCAAGTTATTCCAAGTCCGGGAACCATATTATGCATACCCTTATGCGTACTGGTTTAACAGTTGAAGTCCGGGAACTTAGTATGCATACCCGTATGCGTACTGGCTTAACAGTTCAAGTCCGGGAATTCAGTATGCGTACCTGTTTGCATACAAATTCAACTGAGTTCGGTCGTGAACGACAGTATGCGTACCCGTTCGCATACTGGCGGACAGACCAAGTCTGAAACTCTAAGTATGCGTATCCGTTTGCATACTTGAGTGGGTTAAGTTCTAAAATCGGTTTATTCGTGAACAAATACATTTATATAATAAGAAATGCAATCTTTGCAAACCATGGCTATAATGTTCATGAATTGATTCGAGAGAATCAAAATCGATTTTGCTTCAATTTTGTCTTGTATACTTCTATGAGAATATAAACAATTGAACAACTCTCGTACACGTTTAGGTACGGTTACCCATATCTAACTAAAGGTACATTTCATTTGTGTGTAATAAGCTAAGTTCGATCTAACGGTTGAAATATATTAGCTTGAATCTAATCAGGTTTTCATCTAACGGTGAATATTGAATGCTTTGTTACCAAGGTAACATTGATTGCAAACCCTGATTTGAAGACTATATAAGGGAGAACTCTAGCAACTGGGAAACCTAATCCCCACACCTCATGTGTGATACTAGTTGCGACTAAAGTCGATTCTCCTTTAACCTTGGGTTTTTTCCAAAACCCTATAGGTTAACGACTTAAAGACTTCATTGGGATTCTGAAACCAGACCCAACTATTTTCTCTGTAGTTGCGTGTTCTGATCTTACTTTGTTCTATCGTATTGAGTACTATCTTATCTAAGATTTGCTCGAGATTCAATCTCCGATAGGTAAGATAAAAAGTAGTCACAAACATCTTCGTCTCATCGTTTGTGATTCCACAATATCTTGTTCCGCTTCCATACGGTTAAGATCATTGTGAGTTGATTGATATTACTAGGATGTTCTTCGGGAATATAAGTCAGGTGTATCAATTGGTTTCTGTTCACCTTGATTTATCAAAAGACGAAACAAAAACTCGTAGGTATTTCTGTGGGAGACATATTTATCTATTCAATAGACTTTTCTATATGAGACAGATTTGTTTATCTAGTCTTCGACTTTGGGTCGTAGCGACTCTTAGTTGTGGGTGAGATCAGCTAAGGGAATCAAGTGCGTAGAGTCCTGCTGGGATTCAGAGGCGTAAGGAACGCGACTGTACCTTAATCAGTGTGAGATTGGTTAGGGCTCAACTACATTCCGGTCCGAAGTTAACTTGTAGTAGGCTAAAGTCTGTAGCGGCTTAATACAGTGTGGTGTTCAAATCTGTACTAGGTCCCGTGGTTTTTCTGCATTTTCGGTTTCCTCGTTAACAAAATTTATGGTGGCTGTGTTATTTCTTTTCCGCATTATATTTTCTATATAATTGAAATATCACAGGTTGTGCGTAATTCAATCAATTAGATAATCCAACCTTTGGTTGTTGATATAAATTGATTGACACTTGAACATTGGTCTTTGGTACCGTTCAGGTTGTTTCTTATAATAATCAGGCTCGTGGATTTCTATCTGTTTGATTTGCTGATTACATTGAGAAACAAAGATATAACTCTTGGATGTATTTTCCTTGATTGAGTCTGACTGTCTAGTTGATTCTCTTGGAAATAGATTGGAGTTAGTCCATACAGATTGCCAAAACGAAATATTGGATGTGGTTGTTAGACCCCCGCTTTTTCAAAGTGGATTACGGGTTTTCTATGCTGGGAAATATTATTAAGACTGGAACCCTTCCAAGTGTTGTGATCTTCACCACTCTGATTAATGGGTTGGTCCGCAGTGGAAATTTCGTGTCGGCATTCAATGTGTTTGTCTAACGTGGGTTTACTCAAAAAAATACTTTTAGTGATTTCTAAAGACTTTAACAAATTTACTGAATATTGTGTTATTGGTTGTATATTTTTAAAATCTCTTTCCGAATTTATGTTACTGGTTGTTGATTGTAAACATGTTTTCTAAAGTTTGTATTACTCGTTGAAAACTTGAAAATTCAAAGACTTTATATACTTGCCTACTTTAAAGCGTTTGAGTGACTTTTGTGTATATATTTTCCTTGATTAAAGTCTTGCAAAATATTTAAGATTTTGGAAGACTTTCAAAAAAAAAAAAAAATGTTTTTTTATCTCTTTTATTTTATTTCATAAACACACAATCTATAAAACCCATATGATAAATGTTATAAATTACTCCGTGATATGATTAGTAATAATATTTATTTTTATTAAAAATCTCTCACAAATATTTTTATATTTTAATATGTGTTAATGTGTATACGATATTGTATTTTGTTAAACTAAAGAAGGATGTTGTATATACAATAATAAATTATTTATTTTTTAATGAGTTGAAGTTACTATAATAAATAAGCTATGACAAATTAAGTATTGTATTTTTCTTGCATATTTCTATATAAAAAAATGTGCACAACTCTTCAGGATTCTACAAATCTCTATAAGACATTAGATAACTCTACATAACTCTGCAATATTTTGCCAAAATTTGTAGAACTCTCGGACAATTGTTAATTTTCATGACTTTTTTAAAATCTCACCTGTAATCAATGGGATTTTGCAAGAATGGTGAAGTGGATTGTACTCTGCTACTAAAAGACACGATGATTGATAAATGGAATTGCAGGCCTGATGCTATTGCATACAGTGCAATTATAGATGTTTTTTTTAAAAAGAGGTCTTATTAATAAGGCTTTGCTTCTCTTTGTTTAAATGCGCGAGAACTATAATATTTTCCCAGATGTAGTTGTGCACAACACTTTAACCAGTGGGCTTTGCAATGCACGGAGATTGGATCAAGCGGACAAGCTCTTTAAGGAGATTGCTAGGAGAAGAATCCCTCCAAATCTAAGAACCTTCAATATTATGATCCATGGGTATTCCCTGCATGGCCAGTATGTAAAAACGAGACGCTATTTTGATCGAATGATGGATCAAGAGGTATTACCTGATACAAAAATGTTTAACATACTAATAGATTCGCATTGTAAGGATGGAATGGTAAAAGATTCTTGGGATATGTTCAAGTTGATGGACCAGTTGAAGGTTATGCGTGACCAGATTACTTATGGTTGTATGATTGATGGCCTGTGTTTGGTAGACAGATTGCAAGATGCCGTGAAGCTCTTTGAGTCGATGAAACCAAAAGGTATTAAACCTATTGTTGTCATTTGAAACATTTTAATCGACGTCTACTGTAAGCATGGTAGAGTGGGTGATGTTATAAAGCTCAAAGATGATATGATATGAAACAGGATGAACCCACAATTATTGCATACAACGTAATATTTAGGGGATTGTTCCTTGAAGGGAGAGTGAAGGCAGCACTTCATTTGTTTGAAGAGTTAGAATCTCTTGGTAAATCCCCTACTGAATACACATATGCTGCTGTCTTGGATGGTCACTGCAAGAATGAGAGATTTGAGGAGGCAGGTAAGTTTCTAGAGTCCATGAAGGAGGGTATCTCAGAAGATTTAACTATGTACACAATTCTTCTTAATGGTCTGTTTAGAGAAGGCAAGCTCGAAGAGGCACAGAAACTGTACGCTGACCTACCAAGCAAAGGGCTGGAACCGGATGTGATAGCTTACACCTCAATGATCCAAGGCTTGATAGAACATAAAATTCTCTTAGATGCCAGGAAAGTAATGAAGGAAATGGAAAACAAAGGTTGTCAGCCAAATGCTCAAACCTAAAATGCACTCATTCAAGTCTTCCCCTGAAGATAAGGATACTGCAAATGCATTACTCTTTCTTAGTAAGATGAGAGAAAGAGGTTTTGTGCCTAGGGATTCCGTAGTTTCCTTGTTATTACACACTTTATCAAAGGATGAGCTAAAATGTTGGGTGAATTCTGAAAAACTTGGATGAATACTTCATCAGCAGTTTCCCAAAATTCAGATAGGAATTCTAGAGTCGAATTAATGAAAATAGAATTGTTTGAATAAAAATACTATTACCTGAAACTATTTTATATATCGATAAAAAGTATATGTTATTCTTGTTTTCTTCATGAGACGTTTTTTTTTTTTTACGTTACAGAATTAATGAAATTGGAACTGCTTAGTGATTGTGTTGCCTAGTTGAAACTGGTCAAATTTGTCATATTTCATCTTGTATTGGATTTTTGTGAGAAAAATAATCATCGACAAAAACTATTATATACGTAAGTTACGAACAAGAGAATAGTTATTGTGATATGACTCAACATAAGAATTATAACTTCTCTATGCATGTACCAACGTAGAGATTAAACTTCACCACTTATTCCCTGTATGTGACGCAATCAAGGAAGTAAGTTGATCCCTAGAGAACATCTTAAGGAATCCTGTAGTAGTTTATTCACACAAAAGTGTAATTGTGGAGAGATCAAAACTGACGTTCTAAAAATAGTGTACTCCTCTTTTGCAAGAGTTGAGAGCTTAACCTATGAGAAAATATGGGATATATGTTCTAATCACCAAAATATGATAGCAAAGAACAAATCTTACAAAATAGGCAATACATATATATAGTCCATGAAGATTAGATATTGCAAGTCATCTTCCAAAATAAAATTTAATTAAATAAACTTTAAACATGCAAGATGATAGTATTTGGAATAATTAATGTAACACATAAGAACTACCCCAAAAGCTAGTGTTCCTCCTTAAACAATAAGAATAAAATTCCTACAAGGAGTTAACTAGTAAAGAGAAAAGAAGAAAAACATCTAATTAGATACCAGTAGAAACATCATTGGTTTTGAGGCCTTTGAGTTTATCATCAACAGCATCCACGAACACTTTAGGAAAGATCTCTTCATTGAGAAGATCATTGACATGCGATTTCATGAGAACAATGTCAGATGAAACTTTTTCCAACTTACTTCTTAGCATATCTTGACTTTTTAATGCATCGACAAGTTTAATCTTTGCTTCTTCAAATTGTTTAAGAAAATGATAAACATCGTTAGCAGAAATCATCTCTTCTTGTTTTATATCATGATAATCATATGCGCAAAGTAACAATTGACATTGGGATGATCCTAAGAGGTGTTAAGGACATCAACATTATCTTCGACCAGAGTTCTTTTCTTGTTCCCTTTCTACCAAATACCACTACAGTTGTTACCAAGTTCTTTCTTCATGTTAGATATGGAAGACAAGCTTGAATGCGGAAAATACTTGAATGAGAGAACTCTGCTCAAGTTTCAAGGTATTTATAAGGACGAACATCTTGAAGTTTCCAGACATAGGGTAATTTATGACCTCTAAGTTTTTGGAAATTGAGTTAAATTAGGAAAAGTTCGTGAACCGAACTTCCTCTTTTCAAGAGTTTAATAAAACATAAAATAACCTTTAAGAACATGTGGTCATCCAAATCAAGGGTATTTCTTTGCACACATAAACATTTTATGATTAAAAAAAAACTTTGAAATCATAGTAATCTGCATTACTTTCTCTTGGGAGTCAATTGGAGAGATCATGTCACATAGCAGAAATATTTGAAACAAAAAGAACACTTGTTTATTTAAATCCTCATCTTACATAATTTTTTTAAAAATGATGAGGATTATAGTTTCTTTACAGAGCATCATGATGAGTATTTTCATACTCACCGTTTGAGACTTTTCCATGTTTTTATTTCACCCTTCTTCTGTTTTGACCTTTTGGTTTTGATAAGTTATCATAAAACTCATTATCATCATGAAGAGAGATGAAGTTGGAAATACTACATGAGTTTTTCTGCCTTTGAAAGGTACAAGATAACTTGTCAATGAGATCATTTTAACCTGCAATCATCAAGTTCATGTTTGCGAGTTGAAAAGTCTCCTTAACTGGTAAATCCTTAGATTTTTCTTAAATGTTGTGCTAAACCCTTTGCTCTTTATTCGATTTGATAAGTAAGCCGTTGACATTCCTAAAAGGTGCCTTGATTCGAGAACCGGTATCCTTCATTTCAAAATATAAGGGCTTTGACTTTTGAATGTCAGTAAATTCATTTAAGATGAGATTCAAGGTATCTTGAAGAGACTCAGTCCGTTTTTTTTCCAATCCAAGCTTACACTTTCTACGACACATGTCCTTCTGTATTATAGATGTAACAGAGCTTCTGAATCCTGGAAGATACAACTAGATTAGACTTAGCACAAGAACTTTTCTTTCTTGGAGATACAATTTTTTCTTAGTCAGATAAACTTAACTGATCATCCCTTGTCAAAGTAGTCATACTCTGAGCATGGTCTTCTAAAAGAGATTTACTTGAGTTATCATGAATGTCATTGGAAATTACTTCCTCTTACTCTTTTATTTTCAAAAAATCCATGGATAAAGATAATTTTTCAGATTCACACGTACTACATGGAGTTGGAGGACTATCCAGTAGACGTTAAAGTTACAAGGCATTTTTCTCTAGTGAGATAATTTATATATCTACTTCAGTTTTTTCTTCGAGAAGGACATTAACTCGTGAATCCTTTTCATTAACCTTACTAATAAGATTGTTGACTTTGTTTTACCGCATATTGACCTTAGAATCCTGAATCCCAAGATGTTTGAGAATCTCAACACTTTCCTTGGATGCTTTTCTTTATACTTCTTAATCAGATTCATCAGAGAGATACGAGAGATAAAAATTGTCAGCAGCTGACTGTTTTATGTGAACGGAAGGAAGTTTGGACACCAAGGAATTTCCAAAACCGAAATATTATTAAGATATGCAATATTTCAAAAATAGGTTTTCATAATTCCTAGAAATGCTCTGTCCAAAAATAACCGAAATCCTACTAGAAATCTCCAATTAGTAAATGCACATTACCAATTTTTATTTTCCAGAGATATGCATTTTAATTGCTGGTAATTAAAAGCATATAAAATTAACAACCTTAATTAAAAGATTCTCAACTTATTTCGATCCGGGATCTCCTTTAGATATTAAGGAATATCTTTGAACAATAAAAGATAAGAGTTACTGAACATGTTCAAAGTATGTCGACGTCTTATTTCTTTGTAAATCCTCTTTAATATTTACAATTTTGGAATCGATTATACCACACTTCCAAACAAGTTTAGAACTGGTTCATCTGATTTCCAAGAACTATGTGATTGATCAAATCAACACACTAATTATAGGTTTACGGTTCTACAAACACAAGGATCAGTTCTACCTTAATTTGGTTACTGGGACCGGTTACATCAATTACCAAATTGGTCACATCAATTACCAGGACCGGTTACCATATTCTCATGGTATTACTTGTGATCGGTCACACCAGTTACCAGGATCGGTTACACCAATTACCAGGACCGGTTAAACCAATTACAAGTATAGATTACTACTCTTTTGTGATCGGTCACACCAATTACTAGGATCGGTTACACCAATTACTAGGATCGGTCACACCAATTACAACTATCGATCATACCATCTTAGGTGATTACTTAGGATCGGTTACACTAATAAAAGTCATACCAATGCATAAGTTAAGCATTGTGACTAGTTTTACCAAGATACATAACACGTTATGATTGGTTCTACTAACTCACACATATTGGTAATCCAAAGATATGCAATGAATAACAATACCAATAAGCCTAGCGATTTTCCTTTCGATTCATAAAACAAGTTCATGAGTGTACTTCCTTTAAACGAATGTAAACATTGTTTCCTAGGACGAAAACTTCACCCATACCCATACACATAATCACAATAGCATTCATACGATTATGTCGATGTCTTATATACGAAGTTCAAAAGATAAGCATTATACTTCGTATTCTAATTCCTTAACATTATGTCTACTAGAGTATAATCATTCACCTCTTCGCAGTTATGTTTTCAATATAGCACGACTTGAAAGATACGTTGGTAATGAAACAGTTCAAGTCAAAATATTACTAACCTCAAGAGGAAGGATGATGTCGTCGATGTAGCTCTTTACTTCTTCACATTTTTCAAGTCTTCAAGTAATACTTGTATGTCTCATTATCCTAATCTTTCTATCCTAACCTATATGAAGTTGTCTCCAGTACATAATCAAGCGACTCTTAAATTGAGTTTTGATTCACTAAAATATGACAACCAAACTTGACATACCAACGCTTGGTGGGTTCAACCGAGCTATGCTCTAACAATCTCCCCCTTTGTAAATTTTAGTGACAAAACTCTTACAATCATATGGATAAACAAATTACAAAAATTCATTATACATACGCTTGATTCCAAGTTTCAACGGCACAATACCCTGCATATATTCAATCCATAAATGCCGCTGAAGACATTATAATAACAAAGCTAATACTCCCCCTAAAGGTGAGAGAGGTAGATTTTCAATCCGCACATCTTTGTTATTTCCCTTTTGTATTCCAAATAACTTCAATCAACATATGATATGTTTCTCCCCCTTAGTAAATGCTTTACTCGTTCGTTAGATATAACGTTTAAGCACAATTGTCCTTTCCTAAGTGATTATAAATCAATTTGTTTACTCCATATATTTCTCCCCCTTTTTGTCACAAAATGACAAAGGTACGAGCAAATACCAAAAAACGAAAGGATCTTACAATCTAAAAGAATTGTACAACCTATAAGAGTTAAGCATGAAGGTTTCACATACCATTTTAGATAACCAATATCAAAACCGAAACTACAAGTAATTTGGTTTTGATATGTTATCAAGGAAACAATTGCCCGAAGCAATTTTCCCTAATAGTTTAATAAATTGACTAAAAAAACTTAGTTCCCTTGCTAAACTGATTGCACAAGTATAATCGCTTATTTTGATAAGACCAAAATAAATATCAGAATTAACTTTATTTTTCTCATCAGGCACTAATTATTCAGACAATAACTTAGACCTTCCACTTTGAACAAGAAAAATACTAGGTTAGTTAACTTATATTTCTTGTCAAGGCATTCGATTAGACTTGAATAACCGAATCCTTTACTTTTGATAAGTCTAACTAAGATCAAAATTAACTTATTTTCTCTTATCCGGAATCGAATTGGACTAAACAAATGATCCCGTATTTTTTTAAGCCATAAACAATACATACAAACCAAATAAATCGACTTGCACAATTATTTTTCTTAACCGGAAGCAATTGAAATAAACATAGACATTAAAGCACTGCAATTGCACCGAAATTTCGTTAAGTCTAAAACAATTGATACCAAACAATAAAGAAAGATATCAAACCAGTTTTTCTTAACCGGAAACAATTAAATCACACACACACATACATCCATACACACATAATGGAATAAACATCAATTGTACCGAATTTTGTTAAGCAAAAGCAAAATATATGCAATAACTCAAGCTTTTCTTAAACAGGAAAACGATTAACTAACAAATTCGTTACCTCATATTCCGCATCCTCTTCTCCCTGAAAGATATATCATTAAGCGAAAGTTCAAGTTAGAACTCTCCCCCATTGTGTTGTCATCCTCTCATAAGAACAAAAGAAGAACAACAACAACAACCTTTACCAGAGAAAGGTTGAATCGGTTTTTAACTAATGAATAGCAAAAGTTGAAAACCCCGAAACACATATGCTTTTATGCTAAACAAAAATTCAACATATTGTGACTTTTTCACGCATGAGTTTCAATCAGAACACCTTATGATACTTTGATAAAGCCTACCAACATGGGCTAGAACTTAATCCCGCTAAATCAAAAAGCCACACAAACCATAAGGGTTCACACATAATATGACATCGAATATTAAGGTTAAGAAAACCGAAATAAAACATCCCATAACACATAGCAACAATATAAAGCATTCAAGCACAGGCTATGTAATCGAAAAACTATCACAAGGAAAATTATAAAATAATAATTTTATTCATCAATAGACCTTACACAATAATTGAAAGAAATCAAAAACTGATGTCTATTTTTGTTTGGTATAAGACTTTAAATTTATTCCTTTAGAGTTTCCTTTGATAAAGCTGGATCAGAAGATTTCACAGGGTTCCAGTCATCTTCTATGATTACTAATCTTGATTCAACACTAATAACATTGTCATTGACTTCCTTTCGCAAATCCTTTTCCATGTTCCTTACTTCACATAAGATCAGATCTAATTTCAGTGAAAGATTCTTGAGAAGATTATCATTAAGAGATGAGATTTCTTCATTAGGAACATCTTGATGAAGTTCTAGAGATGAGTCTGAATCACCATCTGAAGATTCGAGACGAAGTTTCTTGTTAGGAAACAATATGGTCAAGACTTTCTCAGTTTTGCGAGAGTTGCAACTAGAGGTAGACATTCAGTCAGATCTCTATAAAATGAAATAAGATGTCTTTCCTCTTATAAATAGGAAAAAAAAATCTCGAAATTTGGAGAAAATTATTTCATTTAATTTCTTAACCGAAAATTTATTCTGGAAATATTTTTATTAAAATATTTACATTAATATCCTTACTGATTATTTTTGAGAGAAACAAGTAAGGATTCATGATAACTAGTTAGGTTATCACCTTTCGGTTGTTGAATTTCCCTCCCTTAGGATTATCAACATTCTTACGGGTTTGAGAAACCTTTATGTTCGAACTGTTAGGCTCGTTTCTCAAGTTTAGAGTAAGATCTTGATGTCTAAAAATCGCTTTGTTAATTTTTTTTTATGTTGAAATTCATAAGAGATTTTTGGTTTAGACTTAGATCTTAAACGTTTGGATTTGAAGAGTTTCTCTCTCTGTTTAATACCAGGACACTGTCTGTGATAGTGCCCCCATTGCTTGCATCGGAAACAAGCCCCATAAGTATTCTGGTTACAGGTTTTAATCGATTTATTCAACCTTCCTACCTTGTCTTTTGATACATTCATATCAAGAGATGATTTCTCAGAGCAATTAAGTTTATCCCTCAATTTCAGATTCTCTTCGTTTAACTTTCTGATTTCGTCTTGACAGCACTTGATGTCGAAGATGAGTTTAGATACTTGTTCTATTTCAGAACATTGAGAGACCTCGATTTTCACAAGACGCTTGTTAAATTTTTATTTGTCATTCAGATAACTTCTTCTGAGATGATCAAGCGATGATTTTATTCCATTGATTTCGGATTCAAGAATCTGTGTCCTTTTATCTTTACAAGGAAAAGTTTGTTTGAATATCGAAGGAAAGAACTCTTCTTTGGTATCTAATGTTGAAAGTTTTTCAGAGTCAAAACTTCTGCAATGGTTGCACGTTGCAACATAGTCTAACATACAGTCTTGATTATCCTCGTCAGGGGAATAGTCAAGAGTCGCAATATATGCATTTCTTTTCGACTGAATATCCTTAGTTTGACAGTCTGGAGAAATATGACCAAAGCCTCTACATTTGTAGCATTGAGGAACATTATCATCATCATCCCAAGTGTCTTCACTTTTATGTGTAGAAATCTGATTTCTTTTTGACACAGGAGATTCTGTTTTTCGGTGTCTCAATAATTTCTTGAATCGTTGAGTGATTAGAGACAAATGATGATTAAGTTCGGTTTCATATTCAGTATCTAAATCCTCCTAATCTTGGAAGACTTCCGGACATTGATTCGACGGTTTTTTGATGGCTTTATAGGCTAGATTGTTTTTTTGCTTAGACAAGTGCTCCTGATAAAATATCTTTAGTTTTCCAACAAGAGAACTCCTTGATAAAAAGGAAAGATCGTTAGCCTCGATGATTGCATGCTTCTTAGATTTGTATCTAGATGGCAACGATCTGAGAATTTTGCATACTATATCTTTTTAAGAAATAGTCTTTTCAAGCGAGAAAGAAGCATTAACTATCTCAGAGAGTTTAATATGAAACTCTTCAAAAGTATCATTGTCATCCATTCGAAGATTTTCCCAATCAGACGTAAGAATTTGAAGTCTAGCTTCTTTCTCTGGTGTATTACCTTCGAACACGATATGAAGATTATCCCAAGCCTCCTTTGAAGTTTGGCATGTTGATACATGATGTTGTAGATCACGACTTATAGCATGTATAATAGCATTCAAACCATCTGAATTCTTCTTTGCAAAAGCCTTTTCTTCATTAGTATAATCTACTAAGCATTTAAACTCAGTTTCCGAATTTTCGATTTTCGGGCGATTATAACCATCAACAACTTATAACCAAGTATTAAAGTCCCTTGATTGAAGAAAAGATCTCATAGCAGATTTCAACCATAAATAGTTTATTCCGTCAAATCTTGGCGGTAAGTTAACTGAAATCGATTCATGAGAACTCGAGTTCATTTCTTATAGGTTGGATCGCACTAAACACAGATTGTTAGATATTTTCATGTTTGCCTACTCTGATACCAATTGAAAAGACGAGGGTACCCAAATATACCTTAATCTAAAACTTTTCCACTTATAAGTCCTCTTACCGAAAGTGATAGTCTATGGACTGAGTCGAGACAATACAACGAATCGGTATTCACACTTTGTGTGATCGTCTATGGATACAAGATCGAGACAATACAACAATCAAAGTGTGATTACTTGATAATAAGTTCGTACTTAACCAAACTCTATAGGATCACTATCAAGTAATACGGAGTTAACGTTTGTGTAATTTACTTTAAATTATAATAACAACAATTATAATTGCGGAAAACAAAAGTAAATGAAACAACAAGATTTTGTTAACGAGGAAACCGCAAATGCAGAAAAACCCCGGGACCTAGTCAGGAATTGAATACTCTCAGAATTAAGCCGCTATACAAAATCAACCTAACTTCGTATAGTCTAGACCAAGCAACTAAACCTATAGTTCACCTAGTTTCTTCAGTATCCCTGGCTCTTAGGATAGTTTACATGAAATGCAAACTTAGGTATTTATAGACCAAGGAAGTTTGGACATCAAGGAATTTCCAAAACAAAAATATTCTTAAGATATGTAATATTTCCGAAATCGGTTTTCATAATTCCTAGAAATGCTCTATCCAAAAATAACCGAAATCCTACTAGAAAATCTCCAATTAGTAAATGCACATTACCAATTTTTATTTTCCAAAGATATGCATTTTAATTGCTGGTAATTAAAAGCATATAAAAATAAACAACCTTAATTAAAAGATTCTCAACTTATTTCGGTCCGGGATCTCCTTTAGCTATAAAGGAATATCTTTGAACAATAAAAGATAAGAGTTATTGAACATGTTCAAAGTATGTCGACATCTTATTTCTTTGTAAATCCTCTTTCATATTTACAATCTTGGAACCGATTATACCACACTTCCAAACAAGTTTAGAACTGGTTCATCTGATTTCCAAGAACTATGTGATTGATCAAATCAACACACTAATCATGGGTTTACGGTTCTACAAACACAAGGATCGGTTCTACCTTAATATGGTTACTGGGACCGGTTACATCAATTACCAAATTGGTCACATCAATTACCAGGACCGTTACCATATTCTCATGGTATTACTTGTGATCGGTCACACCAGTTGCCAGGATCGGTTACACCAATTACCAGGACCGGTTACACCAATTACAAGGCTCGATTACTACTCTTTTGTGATCGGTCATACCAATTACTAGGATCGGTCACACCCATTACAACTATCGATCATACCATCTTAAGTGATTACTTAGGATCGGTTACACTAATAAAAGTCATACCAATACATAAGTCAGGCATTGTGACTAGTTTTACCAAGATACATAACACGTTATGATCGGTTCTACTATCTCACACATATTGGTATATGCAATGAATAACAATACCAATAAGCCTAGCGATTTCCCTTTCGATTCATAAAACAAGTTCATGAATGTACTTCCTTTAAACGAATGTAAACATTGTTTCCTAGGACGAAATCTTCACCCATACCCATACACATAATCACAATAGCATTCATACGATTATGTCGATGTCTTATATACGAAGTTCAAAAGATAAGCATTATACTTCGTATTCTAATTCCTTAACACTATGTCTACTAGAGTATAATCATTCACTGCTTCGCAGTTATGTTTTAAATATAGCACGACTTGAAAGATACGTTGGTAATGAAACAGTTCAAGTCAAAATATTACTAACCTCAAGAGGAAGGATGATGCCGTCGATGTAGCTCTTTACTTCTTCACATTCTTGAAGTCTTCAAGTAATACTTGTATGTCTCATTATCCTAATCTTTCTAGCCTAACCTATACGAAGTTGTCTCTAGTACATAATCAAGCGACTCTTAAATTGAGTTTTGATTCACTAAAATATGACAAACAAACTTGACATACCAACGCTTGGTGGGTTCAACCGAGCTATGCTCTAACAGGTTTGGCAAGTATGCCAAAGAACCAAAGATATTTGATGTTCATTCAAATACCTAGGAATTAAATCATGATGCACACACCTAAGTGTTTGAATGATCAATGAAGCCTTATAAGTGTTTGAGAGAGTTCTAGTAATGCTAAACATATTTAAAAAAATAAGTCTTTGAGCATATACTAAAATCTTAAACTGGGACGGTTGGTACAACTGTTCGTGAACCGTTCGGCTTGTTCATGGATCAGGATGCAACGGTTTGTGAACCGGGTTCACCAACCCTACAAGACTACCGAACTCTGTTGACCACGATTCGTGAACCGGGTTTGTCAACTGCTAGCCTATAATACCAACTTTCAAAATACAGTTCACGATGGTTCGTGAACTGTCCCCATCTGAACTTGCAGCTTGCGAGCTGGCTCGCAAACCCTCCTGTATTTCTGAAACTCAGATATCTATGGTTTGCGAACTGGTTGGCCAACTTACCCTGAGTAGAAATATCAGATAGTTCAATATTTCTCTCTTATGATGTTTGAAACATTCCCGAGTAATGTGTCGGCAATTTTCAATTGATCCACAAATTAATTCACATAATAAATTATTTAGAACTAATATTGTTAAGGATTGTTGAACATCTTTGCTTAAAATTCTATTTCGAGATTTCTAACAAGACAAGCTTGACCCGAAATTTCTTCTTTGTAAATATGCTAGAAGTCATACGACATCATCTCAAAAAGATAGAATGGTAAGATAGTGAGTAAAATAAAATGGTTCAGTCTTCATATACCTAATACTGAAGTTCTCCATATGTCTTCATCGATCTTCATTCTTCAAAAGTGATGTCTGATACTCAACTACAAAATTCTAACCTAGTCCGAGATTTGAATTAGTAGACTAAAAAAAATCAAGATATAGTTTTGATTATCTAACATTGAAAACAAGCTTGAGATAGAAAAACTTGTGGGTTCAACCGAGAATTTCTCCAACAATGTGACATGAAATCTCATCTGAGGATAGACAGACTTTAAACATCATTTCATATCCCAACTCGTTGTGTATCCTACTAAGTCCCTACTTAGATTGACAAATTAAATTTCATAAGACATTAATATCAGTCAAGAATATTTTTTTCTCCACATAGTGATTTTACTTAATTATTTTTATCGTAATGAAAATAAGTTTCGGGTTTGTAAGGTGATTATTTTTATCACTTACCCATGGCGGAGTTTTCGCCATGCTAAGTTTCTATTGATGTTCTGTCTTGTACGCTCCATCTTTTCCCTCCCGTTTATTAATCTTATTTCGACGTTTCCTTTTTGATCGCCTCGATCAATGTCTTTATGGTCAAATCTTTTTCTGCAACACAGTTCGTTAAGTCTATAACTTCGCTTAATATGATCTCGAGTTTAATACCGAAAAGTTGCTCTGCGACTGAGTTGTTACTTTATTGTTCAGTCATGAATCTATCGTTACCCATATTTATTTATTTATCCACCGTCGTACTGTCTTTCTTTTATTTTCCGTTTTGATCTGCAACCTTATGTCATCTTTGTTGGGTGTATCTTTGCGTTCTTCCATTCTTTTCCAGTGGTATATTCCACATGTTTTTATGTTTGATTGTGTAAATCTATCTCAATCATATGATATATGGTTCACTATTGGATGCTTCGTGGTGCTTCGTTGGGAAGATCTTGATGACTCCATCACAAACTTTCTAACATCCAGTCGTAGCTACTATGGAGTAGGTTCAAACACTATAGTTACTATCTTTTAAGATATACATAGCTTTTTAGGATGCTGATGTAGCTATTAGTTAGCGCTAGCTAGTCCATATACCGTAGCTGAAGATGACGTCGCTGAAAAAGACTAATATGGTCTGAAATCCTTTAGGTAAGTTTTCATATATGTGTTCCTCAAACACAAAACTCACAAAAAAAAACTTCTCTTGTCGTGATCTTAAGTAAGTAACGTGCACATAAAAGAATTATCTAAAAGAGCTTAAGCTGCGTAAAATGACTTGAATAAATTACTCAAAGTAAAGATAAGTGAGGTAAAGTAATGGAAAGATAAGATTAAAGAACTTAAAGAACAATAAAGGAAAATCAACTAAATAACTTTTTCCCTATTGCATAGGGTTGAGTCCAGAAATCCTCTAAGTCGGTGCCAACATATAGTTGTTAAAAAGCTAGCTACCACACCAAAGTAGAGATAAACTCACTACTAAGCTGAAAACATAGGTGAAGAGACACTAGAGAGTGAACTTGCACTTCATTGATAGAATCTTCAAGTTGATACATTGAGGAAATCAAGGTAAGATCCTTAGCTTTGAGGCTAAGATTACATATTTATAGGATTGAGGGAGCACCTTCTCAATGATCATGTTCTCCTCAGTTACATACATTCTATAGTATTCCTAGATTTGGGCTTGAGCTTGACACCTTTACTTACTACTAACCTTTTGGGCCAATGAGGACATACAGTTTGCATTTTGAAGGTACTGGAGGCATCATTTGTGGAGATGATGTGGTTTTGTGCTTGCTATGCTAAGCATATTTTCAAGAATGACCACAACATGGAAGATGTATGGGCAATCCGAGATGGTATCCCAGTGGTAATGGAGGTTGACATTCGTGAACTTAAGAATGAAAGTGACTCCACACTTGCAATCATGCTATGCAAAGGAAAGCAATACCACGATGATTTTTACGTGGCCTAATTTTTGCGGTTATTATGGAGACACAACCTAACAACCAGATTTTGAAGACATTAGATTTATCCTTACGTATAAGGAATCTGATTCTGTGGTACATCATCTGGCGAAAGCTGCTGCAGCTAAATTTATGGATGGTGCCTGGATTCGTAATTCACTCGGAGAGATTTTAAGTTTAATAACTTTTGATATTATTGCTAGAGCAGAGTCTAGAGTTGTTTGAGTGAGTAATTATTCTTCTGGCCTGATGGCATTATATCAGGAAAAAAAATGGGACGTCCACAAAAATCCTCCTATGCGAATGTAAACAACGAAGAAAAACATAAATTTAAGAAAAAAAAATTTTTGTAAATGAGATATCGCATTAAAAGACAAAGATTCAGAGAGAGTCGAGGTTACAAAAGAAGTAGAGCCATCTAATCTGGGATTTAAAGGGTTCCCCATATTAGATTTATCTACTATACGTTGCTTAATACTACAAACTGGTGGAGTTGTTCCCCATTCAACAGGAGAGTTCACAGCTCTAATAAACTTAGCTAAAATATCTGCTACTTGATTTTCTAGTCTAGGAATAAAGGAAAAACCCAAAAAATTGGCACATGGATGAGCTATTCTATTTGCTTCATTCATATAGGCTTTGGCACGCCAAGAGATTCTACATTGTGTCCATGGATGTAGTTGAAAAGACTTTCACAGTCTCCCTCAATACTGAAATTCTGAATCTGTCTCTCTTTAGCCCAAACTGCTGCCTGCCAAACTCCTATAGCCTCTGCCTCTTGTGGGTCGAAACCTCCTGCATGTCCTGCTCTTCCTCCTTCACAATCTCCTGTATCATTTCTCAAGATAAAAGCATAAGTAGAAGGTATTAATTCTGAGATCTAAGAAGCATCCACATTAATCTTTAGTGTATTTGAACTTGGAGCTTTCCATTTAGGAGTTAATTTCTTCTTTTGTCTAAGTTTAGTAGGTTTGCTTTTTTTGGTAGACCAGAAATCAATATGTCTCTGAATTTCCAAGGCTAGAGCAGCTGCTTTTTTAGTTTTGTTCTCAAAGATTCTATCATATCTTTCCTTCCAAATAAGCCACATTTTAGTGAGTAGAAGTTCTAAGGATATGTCTGTCCTAGGATTAGTCATCCAGCTTTTACAGAGCTCTAGAATTGTACTTGAGGTATCTAGAATTAAAGAGACAGGATTAGGAGAAGAGTTCCAAACTGATTTAGCATAAGGGCAATGGAAGAAAAGATGTTATGTTGTTTCTGTTTCAATCCTACACATTGTACATAAAGGTGTTACATCCTTAACTTTACCAGAAAGTGTAGCATTAGTGGGAAGTGCATTTTGTAGACATTTCCATAAGAATAGTTTGATTCTTTCTGAGATATTTAGTCTCCACAAGGATTTCCAAAAAAAAACTCTGGTAGTGATAAACTGACTATATCTAGACCATTTTCATTCAGTTTTTCATACATAGATTTTACAGTGAACTCACCAGATTTGGTTAGAGTCCATCTCAGCTGGTCCTTTCTTAGGTTTTGGTTACTATCTTTAAACAGATATATTTGACTAATTTTGTTGGCAATGTCAGCCAGGAGAGTAGAGAAAAGCAGAGAAGATTTCCATGTACCAGTTTCTGTATTGATCAAGTCAGAGACCCAAACTAAATTGTTATTGCTAGAGTGACTAAGGTGTTGAATATTTTATTCTAATCCAGGAATCCAGATATCTTTCCAAATATTGATATCTTGTCCATTTCCTACTTCCCATATACTATATTTTTGCACTAATTCTAATTGTTGCCTGATGCAATTCCATGTCCAAGATCCCTTAGCTGAAGTTTTGGTCCTAAAGGGAGATTTATTTCTAAAGTACTTTGAACCCATAGTTTTTACCCATAAGGCATTTGTTTCCTTTAACATTCTCCAAGCAACCTTGGCTAACATAGCAAGATTAAACTTGCGAGCATCTCTAAAACCTAGACCTCCTCTAAGAATAGGTTTACAAAGATTTGGCCAGGCCTTAGGGTAAAAACCTCTACCTCCAGCATCCTTGCCCCACCAAAAATCCCTTTGAATGGCATTTATCTTCTTAGTGATTTGTTTTGGCAGAAGAAAGGATCCTATTAAGTAGTTTGGGATACTAGAAAGAACTGCTCTGTTTAGAACAGATCTACAAGTTTAAGCAAGGACTAAACTTTTCCATCCTTTAGACTTGGATTCCATTCTTTCCAGAATGGGAGTAATGGTCTTTATTTTTGATCTATCCATAAAGAGTGGAGCCCTTAAGTATGGATCTTTAAGATTTATATGCTTGATCTTTAGTAATTTAGACATCATCCTTTGATGCTTTGGTTCAACTTTCTTACTAAAAAAGACACCTGATTTTTCAAAATTAATTAATTGTCCTGAGGCCTTACTAAAAGTTGCTATCGTGTCTAGTAAATTTTTACACTCCAAAAGGTCAGCTTTCACAAAGAGCAAGCAATCATCAGCAAAAATCAAATGAGATATGGGTTCACTTTTAGGAGTTATCTTAAATCCATGAAGAATCTTGTTTTGTTCTTGAGTTAGAATGAGTATGGAGAAAATTTGCATACAAATAATAAATAAATAAGGTGAAAGAGGGTCTCCTTGACGTAATCCTCTAGTAGGTTTAAAGGTTTCTCCAGGTGTTCCATTTAACAGAACAACAATTGATGTTGTTGAAATACATTGCTCAATAAGTTGGCAAACATCAGTATTGAAGCAAAGAATTTTTAAAGCATTTAGCAAAAAGCTCCAATTTACTCTATCAAAGTCTTTTGACATGTCTATTTTGATTCATAAGCCTCCTGTTCTAGCTTTCTTCTTTTTAAAAGAATGAATGATCTCATGAGCCGCAATGATATTATCAGATATTTTTCTAAAGAATAAAAAGGCTGATTGAAAGGGAGATATAATTTTTTCTAGGGAAGGTTTAATTATGTTTGCTAAGAGTTTAGCTATAACTTTGTAGACAGTATTACAAAGCCCTATTGGTCTAAAATGACTAGGATTTTTGGAGTGTTTTAACTTAGGAATTATGAAAGATGAGTTATGTTTAGGTCAGAGTTCAGAGTTTTTTCTTTAAAAAAATTATGTATAGTGTCAGTCACTGATAGACGCATTTATGTGTCTATTTTCATCTCTATTGTGTATATTGTTGGTACCCATTTTTGTACTTATTATGGTGTTTTATGTGTTTGTAGGTATTTTTGGGAAATAAACATTTTTGGAAAAATCGGCTCGAAAAATTATACGGAGCACCCCTGAGGATATTTGTTATTCGAACTCTCAGTTTGGATAAGGGGCACCTCAGTTGGGCACCTGCTATTCGCACCCCCGGTTTGGTTAGGGGGACACGCTCTTCTTCACGGTTTAAAAAATTTGGCGGGAAAATGCAGGTTCAAATTTTGTTCACCTGCGGAGTTTTCTGTTTTGAATTTGGAGGAGCTGTGGCGAGATTCAATCACTCCAATCGACTCATTCCAACCCGTTACACTCACACAGGACTGGTAAGTCCTTCATATTCGAAGAAATTGGGTTATAATCACGGTGGGACGAATACAGGGAAGTTCGTGTATGCAGAGAGAGATTCTCGGGATTTCTGGCTATTCTTGGAGCAATGAACGAGTCTACAACGTTGTCTACTCATTCTGGAACGTGTTTCAGTCAATTTGGAGTGTGTCAGTTGAAGATATTAGCGAGCATAGATATGATTCCGTATCTTGCATGGGAGTAAAAGAAAATATGTTTGATTGATTCCGAGATTATGATTTATTCTCGGTCCAAATGGGTATATATACGCTTCTGGGGATGCTGAGAAGAGAAGGGAGAATTGGGAGCAGTTTTGAGCAGTAGAGAGCCGGAAAATCAAAGTTACAGGAAGGATATTTTTTTCTGCTGGTGAAGAACGTACGAAGAACATAAGACACTCAAAGACAGTCGTTCTTCAACAGTGCTAGTGACGGTTATTTCTTATCGTTTCCTGTAACAATTGATTTTGTAACAAATATAAGTGTTACAAACCGGTTTTAATAATTTTTCTCCCATTTCATCATTTGTGAACCATTTT